>JBBPLN010000234.1:0-30459 GCA_038089815.1 Sutorius eximius | reverse complement strand
TGCCTCGTCGAGGTCGGAGAGACCTCCGAGCTGCTCGAAACGAGTGACAAGGGTAATTGCAAGGTTGTTCAGTGGCGAGGCTCGATCAGGATGGCCCTGCGGGCAAAGCTCCAGCGCGCCACGATGGAGGGCAAGTGCCTCGTCGAGGTCAGAGAGACCTCCGAGCTGTTCAAAATGTTTGATAAGGGTAATTGCAAGGTTGTTCAAGGACGTGGCTCGATCAGGATGGTCCTGTGGGCGAAGCTCCAGTGCACTACGGTGGAGGCCAAGTGCCTCGTCGAGGTCAGAGAGACCTCCGAGCTGTTCGAAACGTGTGAGAAGGGTAACTCCAAGGTCGTCCATGGATGTGGCACGATCAGGATGGCCCTGTGGACAAAGTTCTAGTGCGCTACGACTGAGCACAAGTGCCTCCTCAAGATCAGAGAACCTTCCGAGCTGCTCGAAACGCTCAAAGAGGGCATCCGCACGGTCGATCAAGGATTCTATCTCGTCATGATCAGACAGCCTTCCGAACCTCTTGAAACGGGTGCGCAAGGATGTCGTAAGCGTGTTTAGGAACGTGACCCGACCAGAATGACCTTCCGGCCGACGCTCCAGCGTCCTGCGGCCGGCGTCCAGTTCGTCGTTGAGATTTTCCCTCCTTCTTCGAACGGACCACCTACGAAGTACAGAAGATAGCTTTTGTAGCAGTCGGGATCGATTAGGATGCCCGTGGGTGTGAGATTGTAGCTCGTTGGGGTGGGGAGCAACTTGCTCGTTGAGTTCAGACATTGCTGTAGAACGAATGCCGTAGACCAGCCTATCCTCGGACGTTAAGTTAGTCCAGCTGATTAGTGAGTTGAACGACGCTGTCTGTACTCACCTCAAGCTACTTGTTGTAGTGACCGTAAGGGAAAGGGAGAATCTGTACAATGAGCGCTCACTGCAGCATGCCAGTCCCACGAGGCAAAAAAATGCCCATGGGCATATACTTAGCTGCCGTGATGACAGATGGACACACCATTCGGGGGAAAAAAGAATAAATAGAAAGAGTGTATCGTTTGTTCAAGAGGGCAATTCCAGTGCATCCCACCACCTAAGGGTTTCGTTAGTAATATTGACGTCGAGGGGTTCTTTCGTCGAGAAAGCCTCCTGAGTTTTGGAAAGTTCGCATACATAGATCCACTGTGAACAAGAAGTCAATATTGGGAGAGGTAGCAGCTGGATATGACACGGTGACCTGCTGGGTCCTTGCATCTTCCGTAACGCGGCAGTGGCGAAAGTTTGAAAAGAGTGGATGTTCAATCGAGCCCGCCGCGAACTTGCAATGATCCAGTGCAGTGCATATAACCGAAGAGTGACGGGACCGTCGCGCGGCGCTATCACAACCAACATCCTGCAAACGATCTGGTAGGTAGCCTGACAGAACGACAGAAGAACTTATGAAGATGCTGGCGTATATGATAGAAATTTGACGTTGGGCTGAACGTCAAGCCTCTTAGCTCGAGGGGACTGGAAAACGAGCGTGTATACCGTTACATAAAGGAACACAGTTTCACGACAAGACGATGGTATGATACATGTTACAAAGTTGAAGTCTGGTATCGAAGTACACACATGCTAAATATACATACAACATCAAAGCTCCAAAACGACACGAAAAAAACCTCGGGGAAAAATGGAAAGAAAGCCAGAAGGTGGGAAGCGAAATACGACAGAGGAAAGAAAAAAAAAGCGACATCGACGCTCAACCAGAACGCCGCACTACAGCCTCACACGCCCGACCATACACTTCCCCCCACCGCTCCACATACGCCATCTTATTCGACCGCCACGTAAACGCCCAACTCCGCCACGCACTAAACGAGAACGATGCACACGGCACGATGGCCGCAAAAAATGCAGCCACGGCAGGCACCGAGTCTGCCTCGATCACAGAGTCGAGCACATTGATCGCGAACGAGTCCGGGAGGTCCAGCCCGAGGTACGCAGGCGAGGCCTTGGACGGGGCCTCGGTGTACCCTCGGGTATCGAGAGCGAGGGCCACTCGGCTCAGCGAGGGACATTTTCGCAAGACCCGCACGAGTCCACCAGGGGTGACCCCGCCTGCCGTCTGCCATCCCCACTCCTGGTTGATTAGCAGATCCTCCAACCGAGGCCATGCCGATACCAGCTCCAAGAGGTCGTCGTCTCCTAGGCCGACGCTCCATCCGAGGTTGACGTCGATGTGACGGATGTTTCTGAACGTCATGCAGGGTCGCAGGTCGTTGGAAATGAGTACAACAGGATCCGTGTCGGCGCTGTCTGGTGAGCGACGAACTTGGAGCAACTCCAACGACGTAAGGGAGTCGCCGACATCGAATTTCTGTAGCGACGACATGAACGATGCCACCTCCTGCTTGCCAGGACAGCTACCGACTTGGACAGAAAAATCTGTCACGGCAGGGAGAAGGATGTGGTCGAGCAAGGCTGACAGTGGCGACAAGTATTCAGAGTATAATTTCAGTTCCTGCAACTTGGAGAAGAGAAGAGATCCGTCGCAAGATCCGATCTCGTCTGGTACCGTGGGACCCAGCGCAAAAGAGAGCTGACTCAAGCACCCGACACGAGACAAGTGCATCAGAGCGTCCGCACCCAACGTGATTTGGGGACAATATACGGTCTGTGGGTTTGACCACCGGCAGATGTAGTCAGAGACCGCCTTGTCAAAGTTGGCCTCAGGCTGGCGAACCCGAATGGAAAGATTCCGCATATCAGACGAGGGCACCGGAAATGTGTCGAGAGACCCTTGGAACAGAGATAAATTTCCCTCGACGATGAACGAGTAATCGAGGGAAACCAATGACGGGAAGAGCTGCCGCAACAGGGGTGCTGTCTCATTGGCGAATATGCAGCGTATGTGGCGGAGATTTGGAAAGAGGGGTTCCGAAGTGGGAGGGTTCAGAAACGTTTTGACACACTTTGCGTGGAACCCGCTCCCGAAATCCAGTATGGACCGCACACGACGGGTGTAGCTCCGGAGAGTGGCCCACTCGGCCCGTTCGAGCGGTCTGTGGAATGAATACCACTGCCGGATAACGTCATGTTTACAAAGCGTCACATGCGATATGACCGGACATTCATACCTGGAAGCCTGGATCCAATTGATATGTGGCTTTTGGGAGGCAACGAGCCAATGGGGATAGGTCGGGCAGTTCTGACCATAGCATGTCCAACGCTGGCTCCTTGAAGGTGCGACACGTTCTGGCCAGGGAAACGAGGTCCGATGAAACGCCAAGAGGACGTCCGTGCTTGGTGCTTTTGGGGCGAGACAGGTCGCAGTGAGAAAAGATGATCCGAAGGATCTCGTCGACCTCTAGCGCGTGATGCATCGTTTGACAGATGTCGTTCAGAGGAGGTTCCGAAAGTGAAGATCAGTGATCAACTGTCTCGTCAGGTTTTTGGCTTGTACGTCCAACGAAGACGACAGGACCGATGAAGGGAAATCGGTTTGGTTGTTGGGTGAGGTGATGGGTGGGGTTTTCGAACCTGGAGCATGGAACTTATAAGTATGCAGGGCAGCCCCAAACGGGACACACAAAAAAAGGAAACCGATCATGTCACGGGGAAGACTTGAGCGGTGATTGCGTTAACCTGGTGTGCTTCTTTTGGTGGCGTCCCTGCTGCGGACTACCCGAATTGCACGCTCGTTCGCCGCATTTTCGAAGTTAAAGACCAATCTGGTCGTTGTTGTTGTCATGGGCCGAGGAGTTCGCGTGCTGCTATAGCTTCATCAGTGGCTCAGACAGGACGCGTAGTAGGCAGTGTCACAGGGACATGATCATGTCGGAATTGCCGACCGAAATAACCTTGTTTGGCTTTCTCGGTCTTCCTGCCGGCTTGCAGGTTGGCCGACCACGTCAAAAGCCACGAATTATTTTCGAACAAGAAAATCACGCAGAACACAGAGACCCATTCACATGCAAAACGGAACTAAAAATGACAAAGGTAAAGGATAGCGATAGGAAGAAAAACCGTTTCCCTGCACATGTGGGTATCTTTGGTGACGCGAACCCAACGTACGGAATGATCTTGCCTGGCAAGGTGATTATTGACACTCGGCGCAAGATTCCGATGAGTTATTAACCCAGGTACAGCTGACTACTCCTCGTAGCCGAGCCCATCGGTCGAGCAGCTGGAATGAACGAAACACTGGCCACCATCTGACAGCTTACGGGATATGCTTCTGGATCGCAATGCTGATTTAGCAGAGCGGTAGGACATGCTATATTATAGCCGAGTACAGCACGCTTAGAAAACTGTCTAATCCATTTATAATACCAATCACCTTTCTGCCGCCTCCCTTTAATCCGTGAAAGACGAAGGAACTCTCCCCTGCACTTGCGTGCATCGCAGGAAGTCTGACGGTATGACCATGTCAATAATTAGGATCCACTCTCACATCGAGCCTGCACTCGTATTTGGCAATGGTCAGTTCCTTGGGATGGGGTAATGTTTCCCACCCCATCACGACAGTGCTGGTGATCCTGATGCTTTCCTGCTTTGGGGTTTGGGCCGGCCAGGACTTTCCAGGGACCACGAAAGGCAGCGACGTCTGGGCCATTCGGAAAGATGATTGATCAGATGGACAAGGCTGTTTCTCGAATCACTAGTGATACACGCCGGAAAGCAGCGAGACACATGGATATTGAAATTCCACAAGTCTGCCCGCATTGTGCCCAAGTTGACTCTTATGTACATACTTACGGATGGAATCCTTCTATCAAATTGAAGCAGAATACCGAGTCTTGGTCACTCCCAAGCAAAGCGGATTTTCTGCGAAGGCCGGGTTAGGGCCGGGTCACCGATCAGATAGATACAAGTGAAGTCGGAACGGATATCGGAAGGCAAGGGTGACGTGTTTGTCCACGCTGCGCTGCGCCGCAGGGCTTTTGCAGTCGCAGTAAGAGCGGTGTAGTACAATTACCTCGACCAACCCTCCACCGTTTTAATTCACGACCAGTCTCGTTCATATCTCTTCTTCGTTCGATTATGGAAGCCCTTCTTCGTGTAACAGAAACCATCAAATCTATCCGGGTGAGTCTCGTCTTTGTTTGCACCAAACCCGCAGCTGATCGTCTCCATTTATATGTGGTATACAGGAGACGCGTTTGAGCGCACTTCGATCGCCCACCGAGTTCTTTGATGTTCACCGGTTGTCAAGACCAGCGGATACAGCCCAAGCCGTGTCGGTACGTAGGATCGCACCAGGTACATTGACGAGCAGGCGGGGTACTGACTATTTTTTTCTGTCTCTTTCCTTCGTGCTCCCGCCTTTTCTGGACCCCTGGGTCGTCACTATCACTTAATCGTTCCCCTTGGTGCCTGTATCCGTTTTGACGTCCGTGTCGCGTCGACATAGCGCATCACCTACAACACGCGGTATTTCTCCGGAAACTACACCCTCATCATTCTCATCCTCGGCATCTACGCCCTGTTCGTCCGTCCCTCCTCTCCCTTACGAACGCTGACCTCGTGCCACCCACCCCCTTTTTATTCGTTCGTTCCAGCTTGACGAGTCCCTTCCTCCTCTTCTCCCTCGCCTTTGTCTTTGGCGGGTTCGCCGCAATCAATAAATTTGGTTCGTCTCGGTTTTCTCGCCCACCGCCCCACCCACTCACCCATTATAACACAGTCACCGAGCCCCTCCACATCGGCGACCGCGTCATCACACAACAATCTCTGTACACAGCCCTCTTCGTCATCGGTATCCCCCTCATCTGGATCTCTTCCCCCTTCTGGATCATCTTCTGGGTCATCGGCGCCTCGGGGTCTCTCATCTTCGCGCACGCCGCGCTGATGGAACCAGGCATCGAAAGCGAGTACGCGAGCGTGCAGGACTCGGTGTAGGTACGATGCAAAGACGAGTACGAGTAAGAGTACGGTGCGCGTGGACGTGGACGTGGACGTTGGGTGCTAGACCTGGTTAGGTTCGGCTGCGCGTAGAAACATTTTATCCTTTGGTCCTTTTTTTCGTCCCTTGTTCTGATGCATGCACCCATCACGCATTGACGACCGAAACGGCGCGGAGGATCGGGTATCTACCTATTTATTATCTCTTTCTGTTCTGTTCTGTTCTCCGCTTTCACTTTTTTCCTTCTCTTCGGATCCAGATTCCAAGTCACCACCTGTAAGACGACCACACCCCGCTCGGACCTTGTAAACGATCCACCCTCTCACTGCCCTCCTTCCTCTCTCGTCCTAGTGGTCGCACCGCCCGGTAGATACAAGATGCAGATACAACACGCACGCATACGTACACTAGATCGCATCGTACACATGTACATGTCCATGCGTTTCTGAATCACCTGTATGACACCGAGCCATAGTCGGTCACCAATGCGGGTATATTAACCACGATCCGACGATCGCGTGCTCGCAGCTCGTTTCGTTTCCCCACCTACTGCACATTAATTTTCTTGTTTGCATTTCACTGCGTTGTGTGTGCATGTGCGTATCCATCGCGCGATGGACCATACTCGAAAGACGAGAGAAACAACAAGAACAAGAGGAAACAATAAATCAATCCGTCCCAAGTGTGAGAGAAACGAGAGAAACAGAAACAGAAACAGAAAGCGCGGAACCAATCCATGGCCAACGATCCGAGGATCCAAACAAGACGGACGCGTGCCTGTGCAAAAGCATACGAGATCGAGATCGAGAACATGCCCTCCGGAGAAACACAAAGCTTGATAGATAGCGGCATACAACATACGCAAGACGACAGAAAGACAGAAAAAGGCGCGAAAACGCATGAACGAGGATGAAAAAGGAAACCCGCGGAGGCGGCGCAAGACCAAACACGAGGAAGAGGAAGCGGAGAAAGGGAAGCGGAAGAAAGGAAGCCCGCTCGGGCTCACGCTCGGCTCATAGCAAGGGTAACCATTGACCTTGAAACGATCCCAAACGTGATGCGTCAGTACCGGTAAATGATAATAGCCGGTAAACAGGCGGACAACTCACCAATGACGATACTCGGCAAGTCAAAAATGTCCCGTCGGATAGAGAAGCAAAACGTTGCTGGCAACGGTGCGCCGGTCGGCTTGAGCAGGACGCAATGCGAGTACACGGCCTTGGTCGTGTTTTCGAACGCGTGCGAGGCAAAGTTTTCCCAATATTCGACCACAGACTGATTTTCAAACAACTGCAGAGACATGGGATCGGGACAGGGCGTGCAGTGCAGACAGGCAGAGACAGGACAAAGGCATGGGAGGAGTAGCGTCGGTTCGTACGCGCGCCGTGAACAGAAAGAGGTGGAGTAGAAGGGAACGGGGCGTTACCTCGTAAATGTACTTGCGTTTTCCGACGAGCTCTTCCATCGGCCATTCGGTTAACATGCAAAATTCAGGTGCGACGAGACAGATCTCGCCTGTACGACGCCACACGACGGTCGGCGTACCGCTGTACGAGATGAGCTTTTCGAGCTCCTGTGCACGGGTCAGATCACGTGCGTAGCACGCAAAATAGACATACGATCAAGGAACGTTGGAAACACTTTTCGACAAACACTTCATCTTCATCCGTCATGGGCATTTGAAGCGCGATCAGTGATGGTCGAAAGATGGCAAGCGCCCGAACGATGCGCAGTATATCATTCTTTTCAAATCTGTCAACCGTGGCGTTCCAACGAGGTGATGATCAGGAATGGACCTGCATAGGCCATGCATGTGTCATGCCTGAGCATAGAGATGTACACACCGGGTCGGAAGATGTTTCATGAGGAAGTGATATCCCTCGGTATAGTCGTAAGGGGAGGTCACATTGAGCGGCTACGGTCGTGCTCAGATCACACGATCGGAAGCAAAATGGAACGACAAACCGAATGGTGGTCCACACTGCTCTGGTGGGTCGAGGTCGTCGATGCCGGCGAAGGGTGTGCAGAAGGTTCGAGGGAATGAGGGCCAGCCTCTTTCGATGACACGCGCACGATGCCCATCGGTGTTGTACAGCTGGCGTCGCGGGGATAACGCGTGGGGGCCGATGGTGCTGTAGATGGGGTGGATTGTCCCTGGGGATAGGAAACATTATATGAGAGATCAGCGCTAGAGTCCTGAGAACGACGTGAAAACTGCGTGGGAGAGTAGGAGATAAAGGGAGTCGTGGGAGATGGCTGAGCTGTGGCAGCAAGCGTCGGTTCAGGTATGGATAGTCGTGTTGTTTCCGTAAAGGGGTACGACGGTTGTGGTTGGTAATGAGGTTGCGTGTGTAGCGGCTCTGGCGACCATGCCGAGTTTGGGAGCGTCGATTGCAGTTGAGACTGTGAGGGCGAAGGCGCTGTGGCTGTGGCAGAATCAGGCGGGCTCGGGTTACCGAGAATAGCGGAGAGGATGGAGTACTCCAAGTTGGCAGCCTCTGAGCCAAAGGTGAAGTTGGGGTCAAATGAGACATTGAAGAGAGGGTCGTTGGCAGGAAAAGGTTCAGCTGCGGGGGGGTACATGAGGTGATCGGTGAAGAGGTACAAGGGACGGTTTACATGTGGGTATGGCAGGCAGAGGGTGATCAGCGCTCTTGTCTGTGTGGGACGGCTTGGGTTTGAGTTGTTCTGATAGATCACGTGATCAGACGTGCGCGAAAAGGGAAACGGTAGGCGACGGACCGAGCTCGTCATCGTCGAGGAGATACTTTGCTTTTTTGCGGTGACCCTCGACACAACTTCCGGCCATGCCGCGTTTTATGCAGCGTTGACAGGGACGTGCTATGGAGAGGACGTGAGCGAACGTGGAGGCGCGGGCGAGAGGACGGACAATCGTCGCAGGTGAGGTGTGCCTTTTGGCAGTGTGCGCAGGCGCGGTTCGCCTTTTTCTTCTTTGGACCGTCTCTACGTTTTCGAGGGTAATGTGAAGATGAGTCACCGCTCTCGTCTGGAGAGGTAGCGCGCCTTCGTTTGGCCGGTATGGCGGGCTTGCGCTTGTCGTGTATGGGATCTGGGATGTGGTCGGGGTGGGACATGTGTGCGGGGTTTATGTATGCGTTGGACGACATTGGTGTTCCGTCCGTGCCAACGGGGGTGTCGGTGGGAGTAACGACGTGGGTGGACATGGGGCGTACATATACGTTAGCGTCGAGGTGGAGGAGATCTCCAGCTGTCCGTCGTATTAATTATGTAATACAAGTTAATTTATTTAATTTTTACTTCCATGCAGAGTCGACTGGCAAAACTGGCTCTGCGCGTCGGACGCGAATGTGCGCAACGCGAATTCAAATGGATGAAACAGTCGCGACCTGCAACAATTCTGGACTCGCTCGACCGAAGACTCGCCGGTGAACCCCTCCAATACATCCTTGGTCCGTACACACACACGTACACGCCCCAAGTTGGCCGCGCTCACGTCCCACACGCAGGTACTACCCCGTTTGGCCCGCTCGACCTCCTCACCCGACCACCGACGCTCATTCCACGTCCAGAAACAGAGGATTGGGCGCTCCGTCTCGCACGTACGCGCATACCTGACCTCGCGCGTCCGATTCGCGTCCTCGACCTTTGCACAGGCACGGGCTGCATCCCCCTCTTATTATGTCATCTATGGCCCCAGGGCAGTACCCGCGCTGTTGGCGTGGATATCTCCCCAGACGCAATTCGGCTGGCAGCCGATAACACCGCCAGATCACGCGCATGCCATCCCATCATCGACATCACCGCCGCATCAGCCACTGGCAACTGCTCCCGGTCGAACCACACCCATGGGAACCACATCCAGGATCGGGACCGACCCCGACAGAAATTCGACCCCGAATCCGAAAATGTACATGTGAATGTGTTTACCCCGCTCTTGGGCGATGTGCACGACCCCGGGTTGCTATACCGCCTCGATCCTCCACCACCGTTTGACGTCATCACTGCCAATCCCCCCTACATACCCCTGCACGTCTATCACGCCCTCCCGTCGTCCGTCAAGGATTGGGAGGACCCCCGTGCCCTCATCGGGGATCTCCCCGACGGTCCGCACCAGGACGGTCTTTCCTTTTACTGCACCATCGCCACACTCATCGCCCGTAAAGGTGTCCTTGCCGACAATGGCATCGTGGCGCTCGAGGTTGGCGAGGGCCAGGCAAGGGCGGTTGAACATATCCTCCGTCACACCCCTGATCTGCGCCTCGGACTAATTGAGATTTGGAAGGACCCGTGGGACAAGGAGCGCGTCGTGTTTGCGCGCGCCGCATGACCCATGTCAGTGTGGGTAACACCCGCACCTCCGCCACCAGTCTTGTAGCATGTGCCCGTGTCACTATCGCCTGGTAACATAGACGTATGCATATGTTGGCTGACCACTTTAAAGTATCCGCCACCTGCCAGCCCACCTCAGTTGTCCTACTATTCTCTTCTTTGAGCTCGAAGCCTCGGTTTCTTAATCAACGCGCTATTTCAGGAAGGTTCACTCATATGATTGGACAGTTCTGATAAGTGTAGTACACGCGCAAATCATGATTATCGTCGTGACGCATCCTATTTTTTTTTCTTCCGGGTCCGTCTAGAGGTGTTTCAATGTTACTATGGCGCCGCACGATAGCAATTGAAAACCTTGGTATCTTCCCCATCCCCGATCCCCGGCGTCCGCCCGTTCCAAACAGTCTTTTTCAAGGCGCCTTTCTTCCCCTCAGATATCTCCATTTTCCCAAGCCTCCAATAGTTTCCCCATGTGTCTCTGCAACCCCCCAAACGTCGGCCCTTCAATAAACATCCCTTGATAATTTCTCCCCACCGTTTTCACAACATCATACACCCACTGCTGGCTCCGCCAGTCCGGCGTATGGCGCCATACCGGCACCTGCTTCACCGCCATCTCAAACGCGGGTAGTTGTCCCGGGTTCACCCACCCAATTACATGTGACCCGCGCCAGTCCGCAAGCGCGTCGGGCTCAAAGGTGATACCGGGAAGGAACTGCGCGGTGTACGTGTTCGGGTTACCCACGAGCTCGTAAAAGTTGCCGCGTGGCGTGGATGGGAGCGTCGACGGGCGGCGCGATTTAGTGGTGGATCCCGGCCCGCCCGGTCCGGGGGAAGGGGGCCGGGGTGCGGTGCGCACGAAGAGGGCCCAGTGGAGAAGAAAGGGTTGATCGCGTTTGTGTTCGCTGCGCCAGAACTGGACGAGTTCGATGGGGTAGTGGCCTGGGGGTACTTGGACGGGGGTGAGCAGAGGCGGTGTTGGGGTCGGTGTTGGGGCCGCGGGGGAAGGGGACTTGGCGTGGCCCGGCGTGGGCGTGCGCGCTTGGTTGGACGCGTATGCTGGTGTGCTTCCGTAGGTTGCGTTTGGAGCGTATGCCTGAGGGGTGGCGTAAGTAGCTGTGCGGCGCGCATTCGTCAGTCGACACGTGGTGGAGCGAGGGAGGGACGCACTGTTGCCAGTACCGTGGTTGTATGCGTACATTCTTTTGGAATGCGTCGATCTTTGGCTTGGAATCAAGTGCTGTACTGCACGACGAGGTCGAGGACAGGAAATGGGGGTTGCTTATATACCGCTGTATCGTTCGGTTGGTTCTTGGTTCGTTCGCGTGGACGAGGCATTGAATAGTGGATATCGGAAGGCGGATGCAGATGGTGGACGGTTGTGGGCCGCACCGCGTTTACGTGAGTTTAATTAATGGTTACGAACAAGGTGGCCTCCCTTTGTTCGCGAATCTCGTTGACGAGGTGGGCTTTGGCCTGTATGCCGAGGACAATGGAGATGCGCAGTTGGGATACGAGAGCGTGTCCAAGCGAATTGGCTCGCCTGCGATCTAGACCGGGTCGGTCGCTTGCTGTCCATCGCTCATGGTGGAGGTGCATGGCGAGGACAATGGTGAGTGGGGGACAATGACTGTGGCTCGGCGGTTGGATGCTATCGAATCGGCATTCAATATTCGATGTCGATTCGCTTCATCGCCTCGTCGCCTACCGGTCCGAGTGCCAGTTCGTTCATGCGCCTGCGGGCGTCTACAAATCTATCGAATGAGGCTGGAGGTCAAAGCGCCGTACCACCCCACTCCATCACCACCATCGCTGTCCTGATGAGGGCCCGCGCTGCGCATCGTTGGAAATCGGTTGGGGTGGCGCCTAGACTGAGATCCCGCGGTATCCTTCGCGGGAGGACCGGGGAGTATGTATGCCTCGCGCTGCGCGCAGCTCGTCCCGCGGGAGCCAAGGCGCCAACTTGGTCCGGGTACCATACCATGCTGTGTGGCCTCACATCAGTCGGAACCGAACGCCGTGGGACCGGAACTAGAACAAGGCCTGAGGTCCCGCTGGACACGGTGGGTGCAGCCTCGAGGACCGGCTGGAAGCAAGAGCGACCGAGCGGTGGATGGTGCAGAGGGTGTGGCCCTTGGATGCAAATGATCCTTCACGTTCATCGATGCCATCGCCACCTGGATTCTGGGCGTCGTTCATGAATGCAAATGAACGGGTATCATCGAACCCGCTCCCGGTGATGTGTAGTAGACCGCATGTTTGCAAATGGGCATTGGAAAGGACCCCGCGGACTGAGTACTGAGAGCGACACCTCTGCTTGGAATTGACCATGGCCATGGACGTTGGACGAGCTCGGTGAGTGAGAAAAAAACGTCGATTCTGATAAGATAATCTGAGACACGTAAATACCCAACACTGCTACACCACACTCCATGTCTTTTCAGCGTATCCTGCTCGACGACTTTCCGACGGTGCTCGGCCATACGACCGGTAAGACACCCACCGCCTCATCCTTTTTTCCGTCTCTCACTTGCTTAATCGCCAGAGCTCTCCAGCGTGGCGCTCGGGGGCAGGGTAACCAGCGTCTCTGACGAGTTCTTCGCCGCCGCGTTTCATCTCCTCCTCGTCGAGGTAAGCGTCATCGGTATTCATCCCCAGATGCGATTCCATATTTTGATTACCGATCTATACCTCTATCATGTCCCATGGGCGTCACATAGCCTGCACCGAGTCTCAAGGGTCAGTTTGGACCGAATGGCGCTCTGTATAGTGGGTGGGAGTCGAGGAGGCACAATCAGGCGTTTGATTGGTATGTGGTGTGTCGCCTGGTATGCTGGCCATTGCGAACGATGGTTGTAAAGGTGCATCATCCGTCTTGGGACGACGGGTACGGTCGTAGGGTTTGACATCGACACCTCTCACTTTAACGGTGAGCTCGCATGACTTGTCAAGCCGTCGCTGATGTACATCGTAGGGAACGAGGCACCCCAAGTCTCTGTCGAGGCGCTCCTCGTGCCCGATTCCGATTTCGAGCCAGGCTCCACCCACACAGCGGTACGCACACCACGACGTCCCCCCAAACATCTCCTTATCCAGCCGCTCAGTGGACAGAGATCCTCCCCAAGGTTCCGCTCGGACCATCTTCCAGGCACCTCTTTACGATCCCTGACACCACGCGGTTCAACTACGTCAAACTCAACATGTATCCTGATGGTGGTATCGTAAGCACACCAACAGAACTCCAAGCGCTGATATCAACAACGTTATGCTAGGCACGCTTCAGGGTCTATGGCCATGTTGCGCCCGTTCAGCCAGTGGACGACGCAGAACCATTTGATATGGCCCATGTCTTTGCGGGCGGACGGGTCATATACACGTCTGACCAGCATTTCGGGGTTGGTTCCAATTTGATCTTACCAGGTCGAGGTGAGGACAGCACTTGCTGAATCGATCGAGTTGGGTGAAACGTGTTCTAGGCAAGGATATGGGTGACGGATGGGAAACCAAACGAAGTAGACAAAAGGGACACAAAGATTGGGTTATCATTCAACTGTAGGGTTCCTATCTGGCGTCTCGTGACTGGCTGACTGGTGGCACCTATCGCTTGCCACTTATTCCCACAGGGGTGCTGTTGGGAGGCCCCAGGTCGCCGAGATAGATACGGCCCACTTCAAGGGTAACTTTCCGGAAAGCTGCGAGCTGCATGGATTCAATATAGCAAATGGGGAAGTCCCGCGGGGTGACAGCGACTTGTGGGTTCCCATTTTGTCTCGGGTGAAGTTGGGTCCGCACAGGAGGCATTTCTTCCAATTGGACAACAACCCCGAGGATATCTTTAATCACGTGAAGGTGACAATCTACCCTGACGGGGGAATCAAAAGGGTGAGGATTACCGGTACGAGGGGAGCGGCGGGTCAGGCCGCGGTAGCAATTGTATCAGGTCAAGGTATCATGGATACGGAGCAACGCTCTGCAGGAGATGTGGGGAGGATCGCGCGCGCCGTAACCAAGGCCAAGGTCGTCCCCGTTTTGCCACTGACACACGAAGCGTTTGCGCCATATGGGCAGGTCATTCAGGCGTACGGCGATCATGCGTCCGCGCCACGATATACCAAGATCACTCCCGCAAACGGGGGTACCGCGAGCAAATTCCACAAGCTTGCGCTGTTGCGGTCATCCTACCCGGACGGTGCAGGTGCCACGGCAGGGCTGTCCGTGTACCGTTGTCAGCCTGTGGCAGTCCAGAGCGGGCGGTTGAAGCTGAGCGTCTTGGAGCGGCATCCGTACACGAATCAGGCGTTTGTGCCGATGGGAGGAGGCGGTACCGAAGGGGACGAAGCGCTCCGAGAACCGGGGAAGAGGTACTTGGTGGTGGTGGCGCGCAACAGGGCGGACGACAAGCCCGACTTGGGCGCGGTGAGGGCGTTCGTGGCGAGCGCAGGACAGGGCGTAGTGTACGATACGGGCGTCTGGCGTAAGTGTCTCGTCGATGTGCGGTCGGTCGCTCACACATTCTCCACAGACCAACCGATGACGGTGTTGGACGAGGTAAATCGTGCACGTGCTCTCGGATTTGGTTGTACTAACGACGGTTGGCTAGACGATGGACTTTACGTGCGTCGAGACGCAGATCGGGAACGGGGACAAGGCGGACTGCGAGGTGGTCGAGGTCGAGGAGGAGGTGGAGGTGGACATACCCTAGTAGGCGTCGGAGTTTGAAAGGTACACCTCGCTGCTTGGACGCTTTGTCTTTCTTTCGTTTTGTTATGCGATCATGGAATCAAGAAAACGTCCGCTCGAAGACGACGCTGAGCTCGCAACCCACCCAAAAAAGCGTATCGTCACCACGCCCGACGTCGGCCCAAGTCCGCACGCCATCGCCAACGGTACACCTGACGTCGTCCCAGAGCCCACAGCAGACGACCAGCTCGAGGTGGGCACACCCCGCGTCCACCGCTCATTCCTAGTCACACGTCCTGTCTCTTTTTTCCATATTTTTTTACGGTATAGCTCTTTCGCAAGGATGCCTTGTTTCGCCGGATGCGACATTATGCACGAGAGAACGAGAAGAGCCAGGCGCGCATCGCACAGCTGGAGCAGCGCAAGAGTACATGTGAGGCGGGCTTGGTCGCGATCGCAGCCTGTTGGGAACAGGTGAGGCTCTCGGTGCTGGGTTCACACCCCGTCGTTAACCGACGACTCGTATCGTATCCTAGTTGGTAGACACGATACGGACGCTCACGGCCCAGGACGACATGCCCGGCGTCATCGTCGAGACTAGAGGTGCGTCCCCCCGGATCGAGCGTGCGGACTGGCAATGTCTCACATTCCCCTGATTCTCCACGCAGACCTGTTCGATCTCTCGCAGCACGTATCGGCTGACTCGAGTCTCCGCGCTGCGCTCGAGCAAAACATGCACGCGACGCAACGCCTCGTGACGAGTTTCCTCAAGGTGCGGCCGGCGGTCGGCGAGGATGCGGCGTATCGACGCTGTCAGAGGGCGCAAACGGAGGTACGTCAGAGATCATATCGGTTGTCTCGGCCGCTCATGGTTGCAGTGTACGGCGCTGCGTTCCGAGGTGGCGGTGATGCGGAAGCGGTTGGAGGAGGTCGAGGCGGATAGGGCGCGATGCCAGGAGGAGCTCTCGGCTGCGGAGATGCGGGTTGATAGGTTGAAGAGTACGACTGTGGCGGCTATGCAGGCGCAGTCGCCGTCGCCCAGGGAAGGATCGGCGATGGAGGATGTTCAGCCGGGGAGTGGGTCACCGCAGGTAGATGCGGATTCACCACCGGTGCGTATGGTACGAATGGGTTGGTTCGTCGTTGACGTGGCACAGCATCCGCCGGTGAATGGACACGATCACCTTCCACCAGGAGATTCAGAGGAGCTTCGGGATACCATGAAGAGCAAGGACGAACGGATCTCGGCGTTGGAGGCTGAGAATAACGTTCTGACGGAAGAAGTTGGTCGTCTGAAAGTCGAGGTATGGGTGTCATCATTCGTGCTTTGATCAACCTATTAACCCCACTCAGGCGAGGGCGCCATCGGTAGAGACGATCAACGACACGCCGCACTACAAGCTATTACTGGACCACGCATCGCAACTGGAGACCACGCTGGCTGAGAGAACGCAGGAAGTGACACAGCTCAACGAGACGCTCGATCAGCTCCGCGCGTCGCGAAAAGAGTTTGAGGAAGAAATCCAAGTCTGTCGTCAGAAAGTTGCACTATCGACTGTTCTCACATCACGCAGGTTGCAGCACAGCAAGCGACGCAAGAACTCAAGATGCTTTTGTCGAAACGGGACGCCGACAACCTTCGAGTCCGGGAGCTGCGGGACCAGTACGGGGCTGAGCTGTCTGAGCGGAAAGCGAGGGACTCGGTGAAGCTGCAGTCGATGCATGAGCTCAAGGAACTTGCGGAGTCGCGGTCGGAGCGGATATCGCAGTTGCAGTCCGAGGTTGCGCGGCATAAGGCGAGGTTGGCGGCGTTGTCGGGAGAAGAGGACCTCATGAAGTACTTTTTCGAGGGCAAGTTTGAGGATCTTGATTACGTGCGCGACCTGAAGCGCAAGCTAATGTGAGTTCATCTGAGGTGTTATTGCCCGCTAGCTGACGTTTGGTTAGTGAGTCTGAAGCCAAGTCTGCGGCGCTCGAACAAGCCTTGTCGACGTTGAACACGGAGCATCCCGACGTTGCGCAACACGTCAAGGCCGAAGCGACCGCGCGCGAGGAGCTTGCGAGGACAACGAAAGAGCTAGCACGCTACCGTTCGATATTCAGCGAGTCCCCGTCATCGGAAACGAGCACCCTTTCCCAGCAACTCGAGACAAAGGAGAGCGAGTTGCAAAAGCTGCGGTTGCTCACGGAACAGCAAGCGCAAGCGGAGACGTCTCTGTTTGCCGAGATCGATCGACTGTCGTCGCTCTGGGAGGGGTTGGACCAACAGGTGAAAAAGAAGGTATTTGACCTGGGTGCGTTCGAAGAAAGGCTGCAAAAGACGGCACACGAGGTGTGTGTTCTCGTTTGCGATCGACGGTGCGAGCTGATGGGCGTGATGCCCCACAGAAAGCCAAGGCGGAGAACAAGTACTTTGCGGCGATGCGCGAGAAGGAGATGGGTGAGTCGGAGCGAAAGGCGATGGCGCGTCAGCTTGAGAAGCAGGGCAAGGCCGTCGAGCGTGCCGCCGAGGTCGAGAAACAGCTGAGTGGCCAAGTCGTGCGTCCTTGGTTTCCGTGCTGTTCGTTCTGTTGACACGATCATGATCGTCCCTTTCTGGTAAGGCTGACCTCGAGAAGATGAACGTCTTGAGCCGAAGGGCCATCGATAATGCAGACAGGCGGATCAAGATGCTCGAGGTGGATGCGTCCAAGTGGCACTTGGTGGCAGAGGGCGAGAGGAAACGCGTGGCGGAGGTGCGTCGACCGTTGTCACTGACTGTCACTGACTCGTTGATGGAACGACGTAGGCCCTGGCTTTCGCGAGCGAACGTGGGGTGTACATGCGTAGGCTAGAGTCGCTGTTGAGAGCTGCGGAGGAAGAGCTCTCGCGGACGAGAAAGGAAGCGGAGAAGAAGATCAAGAAGCTGAGTTCGGCGGTTGCGCCCGCGAGCGCGCGGGAGGAGGCGCTCACCCAGGAGAATGAGGGGCTTTGGGTGGGTTGGGTTCCGTGTACATGCTGGTTGCGATCGGTTGACTTTGCATTTGCAGAAAATCGTAAAGTGCACGACGTGTAAACAGGGGATGCGGGAGGTCGTGTTGACGAAATGCATGCATAGTGCGTCTCGTTTTGTGTTCTCGTCGCGTCTTCGTGGGATTCACCTCGTCCCTGCTAGCGTTTTGCAAGCCGTGCGTGGATACGCGTATCTCGACGCGACAGCGGCGGTGTCCGAACTGTAATCTGGCGTTTGCGCAAAGTGAAGTACAGACGGTCTATTTCCAGTAATTGATCGGCCGTGTTATGAGGTTGCTCAATGCCCTCCCTCCCTCTCGCTGGCTCTTTCCCTCATCTTTTTACCTTTCCCGGGATATTAATGTTCTTTCTCTAATACCAGCTGTGCGATATTCGACGAGGGAGGGACGAATAGAGGTAGATGCCGATCCGCCACGGCTCAAGCGCTCATAGCTGACCTTGCTTTTTCCCCCTGTATTTGTACCCTAGGCTAGTCTTTTTCCCTTTAAACATTATCCCCCTTCTCTATGTTTTGCTCCACCTCTCTACTTTTTCTTTTTCTTTTTCTTTATACGTTTTTATGAGAATGTGGATAAATTCAATGCGAGTGATGTCGATGAGTTCTGGTTTTTCCCTCTTGGGGACGGTTGATTCAAGCCTCTACGATCATTCTCGGGAAGTTCACACATGTCTCGTAGTTTGCTCTACATCGCTTCCTCATTCATCTCATGATGGGTGGACGCGGTCTTGCACGCTGATAAGTTCTTCTGCCGTTCTAACCTGCTAATTGTCTAGTGGATCCTTACAGGATATTCGTATATACATCGCATTCGAACCGTACCGAACCTTGGCGGTGAACTCGACCGCCCATTCGGACTCGGATCCTTGTATCGTTCTGCTCTTTTCAAGGGCCCAGAGCGTATCGTGTATTTGGTGCCTCTCTCATCCCTGATTTGAGTTTGCCTCGATATCGACCTTCGTTCGAGCTGGATCTCAGGCTGTGTACTTATACACACGGGCACATGGCCCACCCACGTCCACCTCGCCTGACGCGCGCACGCCCTCGTTTTCCCTTGTCTCACCGCCTTGCCCAATGCCCCGTGGCAGGTGTCCCCATCACGAGGAGTGACGGCGCGCTAGGGTGCGGGTCAGCGCTGGGACACCCGCGGGTTTACCCGTGCCAATCCCTAGCACTGATATCTTGGGTTGTCACCCTTCGGATCATTTGTGGTCCTGAAGGCTGACATGCATGCTCAGCGTCGACGTGAGGGGAGAGTCTACAATCGAACACGCGAGGCACAGCAGTTTGAACAAGGCAAATTTTGACCATCTTAGTTGTTCATGCTATTCTTGAATATCTTCGTATATCCAGTGAGGGTGTATGCAGTCGCAAGTGAGTAATAGGATTTTTTTGGCACTGTATCCTTCCGAGTGTCTCTAAATAGGCTCAACCATTTGATGGTCAATTTATTCCGAGTCACAACTAAGCACGATGCCAGTAATCGTACACTACAACCAGTCAGTTATATTAGCACTCAATCAACCCTCCTCCTGAGCATAATGCTAGCAGTAGGGTTGGCAATAATTGTAATGCCAATCCGCAAATCGTTTGGGCGCGTCGCTTTGCCCTTCAGTTTGATGTCGTACGAAATAACCATATGAGCCAGCATCGTATTGAGCACGCTTTGGGCGAAAAATCGACCCGGGCTATAAAAAAACACGCATGCTCGTAAATCGTGCGCCATGGCTGCGAGGGAGTGTTCTTACCATGCGTGCCTGCCGTATCCAAACGCCAAGTATTCAGGGCTGATCGAGGTGGACTGATGCTTGTCATCGGTGCAGCCACCGGTACGCATTTTAGCAAATCGGAAGGGATCAAAGACCTCTGGGTCTTCATAGAACTCGTTATCGCGGTGCATCATTTGAGTCGCCGTGACGACAAATGTCCCTTTCGGTATGACGGTTCCATCAGAAAGCGTGACATCCTTCATGGCCTTTCGCACCATGTTCACTGCCAGAGAGCGTGGTGAGTTCCGGTGCGTTCAGCCTTGCAGTATACATACCAGCACCTATCCCATCCACGCGTTGGGTCTCTTTCATGAAGCTATCAATTTTGTGCATTTTTCCAATTGCAGTCTTCGACCAGCTCTCTTCCCTGAGGATCGACTCGACTTCCTCGCGAAGAGGCTGGATATATTGAGGATTGGCTGCCAGATTATAAAGTGCTTGGGTGAAAGTCTGAAGCAAATGTTGTTAGACGATATCTCGATCTTTAGGGTCAACGTACATTTGAAGTTGACTAGGATGTAAACAACCAGATCAGTATCGAAGGCGAAGAGAGCAACTAAATGCTCACATGGGTAGCAGCAAAGTTCATGGCCAAAACACGCGAAGTTATGTTGTTTACATTGCATTGAGGGCCCTCTGATCCTTCCATCGACCAGGAAATGAGGTCGTTCTAGCAACGGATGGTGGGTTAGCTCTACAGTGACGAGATCAACCTACAGGTTCATCGTCCCATGATGCGCCGTACTCCTCAAGATGCTTCCGTCGCTCTTCAAAAATTGGAGTAAGATGCTTTATACCGCGTATATTACTTCTGCGAATGTTGGTCATAAACCGGATGACAAATCTGGTGAGAAGTCAGGGGCTGACTCGAGATAAAGGTACCTATGACATACGTCGCCATAAAGTTGGGAAAGAGGCCAGCTATGAGCGTCCCCTTGATAACGTCTACGGCAAACTGTCTATTGAGATCCACCCATTCAGGGTTACGACCTAAGACACAAAGGTCGGCAGGCTTTAAACAGACGAAAGTTATGGTTTACATAGAGGGAGACCAACAAATGCCCTATTGTTGGCCCTGCTGACAATGTGTTGGACAGTAGTGAGTGTAGGAAATGTCTTCCATTCTAACCATTTAAGACCTGAGCTCTGTGGTGAGACTAGCTATGGTGAACTTCAACTTACCTTGGCCTTCAAGTTTGAGTATGTCATCAAAGGCTGTGACGATCTCATCCTTGATGTCGTCATATATGGCGCCGACGTTACGATTCAGCCTCAAGGCGAGGACCGCAAGATGGTGTAGATTAAGGTGAGTATCGTGTCCTAGCGTATGTTCCGCTTTCAATACATCGTCTATAGCCACCAGGAAGTTGAATTCATCATCGCGAGACTTGCAAAACTCTTCGACGTGTTGACGGCCGCTCAAAATGACCATCCAGGAGAAGAATGTTGAAACCTTGAATGGAGTGCCCTTGTACTGAAACCGTGAAGAAGGTCAACATCCGTGACCCCGTCAAGCAGTGTATGAACCTTGGTGTAACCCTCCTGAACAACAGCGGTAGCATTGAAGAGAAACGTGATGCCAGCCCACCAGGATCCCAGCCAAGTACTCGACCCAACCGTTGGAATCTTGTCAAGCTGGTCCATGATTTTTAGCCAAAGTATGAGAGTCGCCAGACACACCCCACACTCACGTTTGGACGATCAAAAGACCTCCAGATCGCAAACAGGGTGGCAGCGGCGACGATACCCGTCAGGTAGTAGGTTGTACCCGGGATGCAACCTAGGATCTCTGGGATCTGGAGCTGCATAGGTGAATAGTAAACGGGATTTGTTGTCCAGTGTGGAAGCGAGAATTAAGAAGCAGAAGCAGAGGGGCAAATGGTGGGTTGGGTGATTGCATCTTCTTTCCTTTCCTTCGTAGTTATACTTTAGCGAATGCAGGCCTGGGCCGCAAATGTTTGTTTGTAGCGCACTCACTGGGCTGTGGCAAGTGAGGCCGGTTCGAACTCGACGTGCGTACCAGATCCTCGGGCAACACAGATTATTGCTGTCGCACCTCAGCAGTTCCAGTGCCATTTCAATCTTAAGAGTCTGCTGCCTGTCCCGCTGTCGCCTCGGTTCCAGAGTTTGTGTTGCCGCGAAGTGAATTGAGGTGAACCGAAGTGTGTGTTTTGGTGCACTTGAGTCCGAGTCGAGTACTCACTTTGATTGTCACTTCGTCTACCTCGGGAAGTGGGATGAAGTGTCCAGGAGTACGAACCGCCTTTACATCCAATCATAACTTTCAAGCCCCATTCTCTCGTTATGGCCCCCTACGATTTCCTCTCCTGGCATATCCACCTGCCTGCATTCCAATCGCTCGGCCTGCCGTCAACATGTTCCAGTCTGCCCCGCTATTTAACTACTAGGCCCGGTGTCCATATGTGGAAAGTCGCGGCTCATGCGTCGCTGTAAGTCTGAGGGATGCGTGCTATCTTGTCTGGCCGGCCTCTAAGGTCGTCGCACTCACATCTCGTGCCTCGGTGAGGTGCTCGTAACCCCGGCGCTCCATTCCCGACGCTTCCGATGTGCCCGATTAGGCCTTGACGTGGCCGTTCGATCCGATATGTTTATCTTCTTGTCCTGGTGCAGCTAACTTCTTTAGCTCGCGGCTTCAATTTTCCTCAACGGCACGGTGGGTTTATGGGCTCGATGGGACGTCTGTGATGATGAATGGGTGGCTGGGATGGCCTTGGTATGTTTTCCGTTCGCGTTTCGGGCCATCGGCGCTGACTCGCCTTCTCTGTAGCTAGCGACTGTGTTCCGACTCGTTTCGAGTCGTAGCGTGCGCCGCTCGTTACACTGTCATTTTCGCATCGTGTCTCAGTCATCTGAATGCGGTCCGCGTGGTTTCCGCGCCGCAAATCGGCCTCGACACCTCTTGGATCATCCAGTTTGCCTACTCGACCTCCTCGGCCTTTCTCTTGACACGACACGTCTGTATCGCTGTCACGCCACTCCATATGTTTCTATGACGTCTCGTACTCGCCTTCGATGTCGTCCGTTTCGACCATCTCGCCCAAATGGTCTCCTCGACCCGATGTGGCACCTTCAATCGTATCGTTGTTGCGCCACGTTTTATCATCTGTGGGGCATCATTGGATGCTGTGGAAACCGCCCGGTGTGATCGCCTCGTCGCCCGGCTCGTCTGGGTCGACTCGACCTCCAGTGAGTCTTCCTCCCCTCTTTGTCCTAACTGTTCGTGCTCGTGTTCTGGCGCGTTCCGTGGCTTCTTCGGCCTTGTCCTGGCGTCCTGGTCGTGGTACGGTGTTCCCAATGTGTCTGCTTCAGCCTGGGTAGGCATAACGTCGAAGTTTGCCTTCACCCTTTTCACCCCCTCGAGCTCGACGCTCGGAGAGTTGTTCTTGTGTGTGGGTGGTGGTGGTTCAGGTAGTGGAGGTGGGCCTGCTTCTGTGAGTCGGGAAGGTGTCAGGACTGGTCCTGAGTACTCAGTAGACATAGGACCATTACACATAGGGATTGGCACGGGTGCGGGTAACCCGCGCGGGTTGTGGTACCCGTACCCGTAGCACGGGTTTAGCGGTACCCGTGGTGGCTAGGACGAAGACACGACGACGGCGACGCAATCGCGGGAGCACGATCACGCCGTCATTGCCATGTTGTCGTCGCGATGATGAGGCGTACGAGTGAGGGTGAGGGCGATGACAACAACACGGCGACGGACCATGACTCGGACTCATTTGCTTTGCACTCCCAAACATCAGGAAACATTCTTGGCGAAACTGTCTTCAGATGCATCGCTGATCAGTATCTGCGGCCGGAATCACTTTCGACCTGGTCGCCCATCAAGGAATGATGCACTTGTCATATCCCGAACGGCGTGACGAGCTATGATCTCGGGGGGTTATATACGCACGGGCGTCTATCGCGCCGTGTGACTCGCATCAAGTCACGAGTGCTCGTTGGACAGACTCACCCTCTTCCTCACGGTCACTGCCAACGAGCAGCTTGAGGTATACAAACCGCCATTCGACTCACTAGTCAACTGGATTGACTTGATATTCAGGGATACGGCGCTTGGCCCACGTCATTTGTTCTGCCGATGTCTGAAACCGATCAACAGGCCGCCTCCCGCTCCCACGAGCTACAGTGCCAACCTCAAGAGCATCCCAACCGATCCCTACGAAAACTTTCTTCAGTACTTCCTAAGCGGTTCATGCGAAGAGGAGGAACGGCAGATGTCGATGAAGGACTTGGCGTCCGCCGCCGAACGCTGGAGCTTCGCCCTCAGAGACATTCTAGTCCAGCCACGTCCCTGATAAGCCGCGCGACATCCCTATCCACCCGTTCTAAGCGCTTCCAAAGGTTCTCTGACCCTGAGGAGACAGTTGCACTCCAGCCTGGTACATGCTCGCAAGGGCATTCTGATCAAGCCGTGTCCTTGGACAACCTTGCGAATGCCCTCCTCATAAGTTTCGAGCAGCTTTGGAGGCTCTCTGACCTGGACAAGGCACTTGCCCTCCACTGCTGCGCGCTGGAACTTCGCCCACGCGGGCATCCTGATCGAGCCATGTCCCTAATCAACCTTGCGAATGCCCTATATACCCGTTTCAAGCAGCTCGGAGGTCTCTCCGACCTCGACGAGGCACTTGCGCTCTACCGTGGCACACTTGAACTTTGTCTGTAGGGCCATCCTGATCGAGCCGTGCCCCTAAACAACTTTGGGAATGCCCTACATGCCCGTTTCGAGCAGCTTGGAGATCTCTCCGACCTCGATGAGGCACTTGCCCTGTACCGTGATACATCAGAACTTTGTCGGAAAGGCCATCCTGATCATGCCAAGTCCCTAAACAACCTCGCGAATGCCTTACATACCCGTTTCGAACAGCTCGGCAGTGTCTCTGACCTCGACGAGGCACTTGTCCTCCACCGCACAGCGCTGCGGCTTTGCCCGCAGGGACATCCTGATCGAGTCGCGTCCCTAATTAACCTTGCAAATTCCCTGTGCACGCGTTTTCAACAGCTCGGGAGGCTCTTTGACCTCGACGAGGCGCTTGCCCTCCAGCACAGCGCACTCGAACTTTATCCGCAGGGCCATCCTGATCGAGCACAGTGCCTAAGCAACCTTGCAAGTTCCTTGGATACTCGTTTCAAGCAGCTCGGAAGGCCCTCTGACCTTGATGAAGCACTTGCATTGTACAATGGCGCACTGGAACTTCACCCACAGAAACATCCTCTCCGAGGCTCTTCTCTGAATGGCCTTGCTAATGTGCTCTCGGCCCGTTTCGAGGAGTTCGGCAGGCTCTCCGACCTCGACAATGCAATTTCCCTCCACCGCGTTGCACTGGAACTCTATGCGCAAGGCCATCCTGATTGACCCTGTTCCATAGACAACCTTGCGAAAGCCCTACGTACCCGTTTTACACAGCTCGGAATGCTCTCCGACCTCGACGAGGCACTTGCCCTCCACCATGGTGCACTGGAAGTTCGCCCACAGGGACATCCTCTTCGAGCCTCTTCCCTCAGCAACCTTGCAAGCGCCCTCCATACCCATTTCGAACAACTCAGAAGGATCTCTGACCTCGACGAGGCACTGGGCTTCCATCGTCTTGCGCTGGAACTTTGCCTGTGGGGGCATCCAGATCGGGCCATGTCCTTGAAC
Source organism: Sutorius eximius (assembly GCA_038089815.1). NCBI lineage: Eukaryota > Fungi > Basidiomycota > Agaricomycetes > Boletales > Boletaceae > Sutorius > Sutorius eximius. Next base: position 5,155 of record JBBPLN010000234.1, on the reverse strand, counting down.
AACGTTGCAGATTCCTTGCGTACTCGTTTCGAGCAGCTCGGAATGATCTCCGACCTTGATGAGGCGCTTTCCCTCCGCCGCAGTGCACTGAGACTTTGTCCGCAGGGGCACCCTGATCATGTCGTGTCTCTAAACAACCTTGTGGGCACTCTATATACCTGTTTCGGGCGGTTCGGAATGCTCTGTGACCTCGAGGAGACACTTGCCCTCTACCGTAGCGCGCTGGAATTCTGTCCACAGGGCCATCCTGGTCGAGCCATGTCCCTAGGCAACGTTGCGAATGCCCTACACACCTATTTTGAGCGAGTCGGAAGGCTCCCCGACCTTGATGAGGTAATTTCTCTTCACCGTTGTGCGCTGGAACTCTGTCCGCAGGGGCATCCCACTCGAGCCATGTGCTTGAACAACTTTGCAGACGCCCTATGTGCCCGTTCTAAGCAGCTCGATTGGTTCTCTGACCTTGATGAACCATTTACCGACCACCGTAGCGCACTGGAACTTCGCCCGCAGGCACGTCCTGGCTCTCGATCCGATTCCTTGGAAAACCTTACTCAATCTCTACAGGCTGATTTCCATGGTTCACCTACACAGGAAATGAGTAACCTTCGAGAAGCATTCCATCTATTCTCGCATCTCGCCGAAATAACTCAGAATCAACTCGTGTCTCCTCACTCTGCAGACACAAATTGTGCCAAACAGTGGATCCACAAGGCGGAAGAATGCAAATACGATACCTTGGCCTTGGCCTACCACACATTTTTCCGTCTCGCCATCCAACATAGCATGATTCTGTCTTCTCCCCCTGAAAGTCTTTGGGTAATCAAACGAATGATCTCAAATGTAGCAGCTGATACATTCTCCATATGCCTTCTTTATGACAATCCAACTGCCGTTGCAATTGAACTCCTTGAGCAAGGTCGAGGTGTATTTTGGAGCCAATTAATCAGGTTTCACTCCCGTCTGGACGATGTAGTGGCATGCAACGATGCAGGCAAGAAATTGGCAGACAAATTCTTGCAGGTGGCATCCTCCCTTCGCAGCGTATTTAACGGCTCTCAGGATGCCGAAACGAAGTACGATCATGCCTTCAGTCTGAATATCCGATTGCAGAGCATCATCAGTGATATTCGTAGATTGTCCGGCCTCTCACGTTTCCTCCAGCCCCCCCTGTTCTCAGATCTCCAGGTAACAGCTTCTGATGGACCAGTCATCATCATCGCCAGCGGGTATAGCTGCGATGCCATGGTACTTCTGTCCGACCGAGAACCTGTCCACGTTCCTCTTCCTGTCACGAAGGCCTATGTCCACCAACTGCCATTGGAGCTTCGTGACCTGACGTCTCGCGCCGGGTTCGTGGATATAACAAGGGAAATCTGGGCCATTCTACGGAGACTCTGGGATATTGTTGTTTCTCTGATCGTGAAGGTCCTTCGAGACTGTTGTCCCCATCGCTCGCGCATTTGGTGGTGTCCGACCGCCGAGTTCTCACTCCTCCCATTGTATGCTGCTGGCTCATTTAGAAAGGGCCAGCCAATGCTCTCGAATCTCTACATTTCCTCCTACACTCCAACTTTGACAGCCCTCATCCGTGCTCGGCAAGAAAGGTCGATGGATCCATTCGCGGGACGGCATCAATTCTTGCTTGTAGGACAGGCGCAAGCACCGGGACAGGCAAAACTCTCGGTGGAATCCGAGTTGTCCACTATATCCAAGCGTCTTGGATCCGTCACCGCAGTAACTTGCATTCAAGCTCAGGATTCCAACATTACCAAGATCGGTGAAGAATTGCTCAAGAATGACTTTGTTCACCTCGCCTGCCATGGGGTCCCTGATCAGAGCCAGCCGTTCGACTCGGGATTCGCATTGGCCGATGGGCTGCTGAAGATCGAACACATCATGCGATACGACCTGCGAGATGCCAAGTTCGCGTTTCTCTCTGCTTGTCACACAACTGTCGCTGACGAGGGAAGCCCCTATGAAGTCATCCATCTCGCTACGGCAGTGCACTTCGCCGGGTTCCGTTCAGTAATTGGGACGATGTGGGGTGCGGATGATGAACACACGAATCAGATCACGTCGAGATTTTACGAGAATATGATGGACGGATCTGGTCGTCTGGATCACATGCGGGCAGTGGTTGCTTTGCACGAGACGATGAGAGACCTTCGTTCGAGCGATATGCCGTTTGATCAGCGAATCGCGTATGTTCATATTGGTGCCTAGTAGTGCCACTTTCTGGTGCGTGCATTCTGTCACCTGTGTGCGCTTCATACAAACTGAAGTACGCATGACCGTGTTTATGCAGCAGGTCGTATCCGCGCATCCGCGCATCCCGCACCTCGATCCGTAACAATCCACCAAATTTTTTTTTCAGATGTGCTGTCATCCATAATACTGAAGTGCGTAATGTGGCAGGTTCTATTCTCTAGTACGTAGCTCATGGAGTAGCCATCGCCGTGGCAAATAGCGATCACTAGGTTTTAAGGCGCTTGTATTCGAAACGGTAAAGACTTTCTACCACATAGAAGAACGGTTTATACTACCATAGTGTATGCAATTAATTGACAAGTTTTATCAACAACCTGAGGTGACTGCGCAAGCTACGTGAATTACCAAAAAAATATCCGAGCACCCGCTGGATTAGCTCCGACGGTCTTGTGCCGAAACCATCACCGAGTCGAAGAACCTCCAAGTTCAACCTGCGTCCACATGCACCCCGCACTTCGTCTAGAAGAAATTCTGTGAATGTCTTTGGTCAATGCTACCCCTCAAGTCCGACAAACAACCAGCGCACCTCGCGTGCTCTTGCAAGAACATGTCCAAAGAACCAGCTCTCGATGTACTTTGGACAGAGTTAGATAACCTGTCTCCCCTCGCGTGATGTATTCCCGAAGCTACCCATCGAGTATACCCAGGATACACGGTAAGACAACGCCTGACGTTCACAATGGCAGACATTCGGTATTAACATGGCCAATTTGAGTGGTATTCATTCAACAGACCGCTAAAGCAAGTCAAGTGGGATACTGTTCAAAGCTACGCGCGCTGCGTCCGATCCATATTGGATTTCACGAGGGGGCTCAACTGGGACTCCGTCAAGACGCTCTTCAATCCAATCCTACCCCTATCGCCTAACCATAATGCCTACCTTCCCACAACCGAGGTAAAGTCAACGTACTGCTGAACACTCTTTCAGGACTGATCAGTTTATTTTGCATTTGAAGTGTTTCACAGGAGACCACACAAGCTTTCGTATCCACCACCGGAAGGCTTGGAGAATCCGATGTCCTCGGAAACCCAAAGTACGTAGTCCTTCCCTGGCGTCATCAAATTAAATTTCTCGTGAACTCATTGCAGGCCGTGCTACATTCCCACAGTGCCCGATTCCTGCACTCAAGTTTTGCCTGACCGAGTTCAGGGAAGCCATAGACCCTCTTGTCAAAGTCCTGTGACCCCTTGATGCGGATGAGAGTCGAATCGAATTTCATCGTTGAGACAGGAGCCTCTGATTTCTCTGGCACTCCTGGTCTTAGCTTGCTCGCCCCAACACCGAATTTGCCCGAGAAAGCGCGGCTTTGCGCCATCGTCGAGTGCGCCTTCAGCCCGGACATGGCGCAGTTGGAAAAGAAGGACAAGGCGTTGCTTGATGCAGTGCCCGATGTCGTCGTGGTCATCTTTATTGTCGTCCAGGAGGCTCGAGACTATGAAAGTCCAAAGGAGGGATCCGAAGCCTGGAAGAAGAAACCTGTCGAGGGGTCAATGGCTTCATGGCGCTTGCTTCTGTTGACTCGGATCCCTTTACCTGCAGGCCATCGTTCATGGTCGCGCAACTGGTGGGGTGGGTCAGACCAACTTTGACATTACATTTCCGACATCATGTTTTCGCCCAGACCATAGATCCTCAGTGGTACGAGTTCTGGAGACATATCCATCGCTGAGGAATATATCCATCGCCATCAATACGTGAGGTTAAGTCAATCGCCAGTCGTTCTTGGATTGGCACTTCCACCCAAGTTTGAAGTCGATGTCCTCGATTCTATCATCGAAGCGGAATTTGTCGAAGCAATGCCCACTTTCTTCACGGCTGTAATGCCTTCCTACAAGTTTATTATCCGTGCTTGGAGTGTGGCCATGGATCCGGAGCTTGCTGCAAATTGGGACGTCTACATTGACCGTTGGAATGGTTTAATTTCAAGACATTGAAGTTGTCTTCTATACTAGGGATGTGAAAATATTCGAGAAGGAAACGGTCTGTGTAGCAGCTGATGGAAAATTGACGTGCTCCGGACGAACGAACGGGAACTGTGATGTGCCAGGCTCAGGCTCAAGGCCTGAGGCTGACCCGGCCTACGTAGGGGTAGGGATCGGCAATGGTATTGTACCCGCAGCTTTTACTTCGAGCTGACTCAGGCCATAGCCGAGCTTCAATTGGCCTCTCGTGCTTATGTTCACCATCACGCCCAAGCCCACCGCCACGTTCGCCTCGCCCCGCCATCCTGCTGCCTCGTTTTCTTTGCCTCCTCACTTCACCCTATGTCCATGGCCTGCACCTCCCATCATTGTAAGGACAGCATGCCACGGCCAGCCCGTGCTCTTGGGATGAGAGCGCACGCTGGTCGCCGTATATTGTCACTGCGTCCCCCCCATCGTTCGCCCTTGGCTCACCCGTCTGCCCTCGCCTCACATATCCGCCCTCGTTTTCCCTTGTCTCGCCGCCTTGCCCAACGCCCCATGGCTGGTGCCCCCGTCACGAGGACGGCATGCCACGACCCGCGCGCACTGAGGTGCGGGTCAGCACTGGGACACCCGCGAGTCTACCCGTGCCAATCCCTAGCACTGATATCTTGGGTTGTCACTCTTCGGATCATTTGTGGTCTTGACATGAGGGTGAGTTTCTGCGGTTGAACACGCGAGGCACAGTAGTTTGAACAAGGCAAATTTTGACCATCTTAACCATGCCATTCTTGGGCATCTTTGCATATCCAGTAAGGGTGTATGCAGTCGGTGGTAGTAATCATACACTACAATCAGTCAGTTATATTAGCACTCAATCAACCCTCCTCCTGAGCATAATGCTAGCAGTAGGGTTGGCAATAATTGTAATGCCAATCCGCAAATCGTTTGGGCGCGTCGCTTTGCCCTTCAGTTTGATGTC
>JBBPLN010000233.1:0-30474 GCA_038089815.1 Sutorius eximius | reverse complement strand
CCAACGCCAACGCCAACACCGGCGCCAACCCAGACTCGAGCTCCAACACGAGTACCCCAGCCCAACCGTTCGACGTACCCACCCCCACCTCGATCCTCGTGCACGTCGCCACGTTGCACCTCCCGTCCGTTCACACTTCCGCGCGGGTCCTCAGCATCGGCAGTCACACCGGACCCTTCCTCGCCGGTTGCCCGCCTGATAAACCCTTTGTCGCGTCCAACGACGAGCGGATCCACGTCCTGACGATCCAGTACGTCCACCTACTGGCGTTTGACGGTCCGCGGACGCGACCCCGAGTGTGTCTGTTCGTGCATAATCGCACCCTCGAGGCCTACCTGGTGCGGGGCGCCGCTGGTGCGAGTGCATGTGCAGATGTGCCAGCAGACTTGGGCGACACGAAGGCGATGGCAGTACCCTGGAACGACTGGGGCCGCGTACACGCGCGGATGATGCCTCACATAGGCGTGTTTCAGTGGTTGAGGTGGGTCACGTCTCGTGCGCGTCGTCGAGGATCGACGGGCTAATTTCACTTTGTGGGTAGATATGTCCACGGACAGCGCGTCGTGATGCTCCTGCCCACATCGGAAGCGGGTAAAAGCACGCTCCAAGTCCTCGACTTCAACGCCCGCACCGCATTATATGCCGACGCTGATGCAGATTCGTCGCTAGTACAGCGCCACACCACTATCGAACACGTTACCTACCCCACACGCATCATGACGCCCAGCATCTTCACCGAAGCCGTCGAGAGTGGGCTGCCGTACCGCGACGCGCGGAGGGACGTCAGGGGCGATTACTCAGGGGTGATGATCGACGACGAGCGGTTGGTCGGGTTGAAGGTCCGTGTCTTTCGTCCCATGATTTATCGCGGGTGTACTGATGCCTTGACTCTGCTGCGTGTTTGGGATAGTATCCGGCGTTTTTGACGGGGGACATGAAAGAGATCGACGTGTTCACGATGTGATGTGTCGTAATTCCCGGGTAGGAATCTGGAGAACGGACGGACGAAGGGGAAGGCGTCGGCGATGGTGCAGGGTCTTACCGCTTGTTTGGCTATGCCGATGTTGATGATTTCTGGAGTGGTTCTTTCTTGGATGTCCTGTCTCTGCCTGCTCTCATCTTCAAGTTGTTTTCGATCGTGTCTTGCTTTGCGTGTGTACTATACTGTATGCCCGGTTTCAATTTTGTACCAGTATCGCGTGTATTGCATCTTGGATGTCATTTGGTCTGAATATGGTCTGGAATCGTGTCCCAGGGTCAATGCAATACTCCAGTGGAGAGGGCAAAAGCACAGGAGCTGGTGGACAAGGCGGTGGTCCATGCCAGTTCGACCCACGACCCCGCTCCTCAGCAGGGGATTCCTAGACTGATTGACATCCGATCTAACTAGTCTGGTGAGCATACTAGGGTGTGATGAGTCCTCATCAATCACGGTTCGGAGGTGACCCAACATATCACTAATGCACCAGAAGATCGCCATCATGCAGATTGCGTGGGAACGTTCTACAAGCCCGCAAGCACAACTGACCATGGGTAATCGAATTGCGATGAGCCCGAGGACCGGTACCATCATTTTTCCAGACCTTCGAGGACAGGAAACCCAAGAATTGAATTGCTCCGAGGTCCCGAGTTGGCTACACCGGATGCACCCCCAGCAACGTAACCGGATTACCAGGTTACTGGGCCCTCTGAGTTCCTCTGACGTTGCTAAACGCGGAGGTACCTCCCTAGGCGATGACACGGTCCCGTGCACGGGCATGACACCTGCTTGTGATTGCGAGGGTCAGGCCTTGAGGTGAGGCCTAGGTGCCTCGTCAGGATACCGCATACTATGACCTGTGGTTTACGTTGTCAACGACGAACCGGAGAGGTATCCTTACGCGACATCACCACGAGTCTAATGGTGCAGCGAACACCGCGCAAGAGCATTGCCGCGTCAGTGGATCAGGGGAGGTGCTCCAGGGGCATACTAGTGGTAGTGGTGAAGTCTTGGGGATGATCAGGCCCGTGGTGGTTTCCGAGTCGATACGCGACTCCAAATAGATCTGATGGTGATCGATTTCATCAGAATGGAGACATTCACACCTTCACCCTTGGTGCAGTGGCAAGGAAGATGATCGGCGGGTTAATGGCCGCGTTCCCTGCTGCGTTCTGAGCGTGCTTTAGCTGCACGTTGCGAACGACTTTCCTAATCAGATGCGTTGTCCGTCAGGGTTCTTCTCCCGGAACATGTTCGGCCAACGACTTGTAGCCCACTCCCACAATCCGCTTTCCTGCGTCATATCAGGGCCCCACTCGGGTCCTTCTTGAACCATCACCTTAAATACGGTTTGCTCCTATTCCGACTCCACAAATACCACCCATGCCACATCCGAAGATGCAATGCAACTTGTCATCCGACACGTACACCGTGAGTCCCTTACCTCGTGTCCCTCTTCAGTCTAATTCCTGTCTTGTTCTCCGTTCGGATGACGCTAAATGAGTGGTGGTGGTTGAGATATCTGGGGCGATGAACCCAGGCCACGAATAGTTTGATCCGACTAGATGTGCTTTTTCTATTTGAATCTTTCCGCGGAGCAGAGTCAGGGATGGGACGGGGTCGTGGGAGACACCATGCTGAGTCAGCCAGATTCCGATCTCTGAACCGAGCTTCGGCTTTCTTGGTTTCCGTATGAATGTGATCAAGAAGGCAGGGCGTCAGTTTATTTCAACGCCCGCCAGGAATCATCTCGAGAACTAACTTACTAGGTTTATCCGGAGTTTGTGGTATCGTGATGGATGCGTTTCAAGTTCCTTTACTCAAGATATTGTAGCCAACAGCACCAACATGACCGCAATGTGGTGAGTCACTTCCGCCCATTGATCACGATTACGACGTCAACGTAGGGTGCAACGGATTCTCGTTGGTCGTGGTCCACCCGAGCGGGTAACGCGGCAGATGTTACAGCAATACAGATCGTAAGGATTTCATTGCGTTCTTCTCGTCCCGATGGAGATCTATATCTTGTGGAATCACACTAAATCCATGGTCGGTCGTCAAGAGTTTTACCCGGTGTCACATCCGGGCATTGAGCGTTCTTTTATTTCCACAGCATTGGCAAAATCCGCAAGTATTTCTCGCTGCAGCACGTCCCATATATCTCCATCTTGACTGGTGCACCGAGTCGGATACTTGTTCGGCGAACTCGAGGTTTCGAGTAGAACGCTGACCAACCCGGTGTAGCGATCCGAACACTGCCAAGTTCACATTCCTCTCTGTATTGGAAGGGAAAGACGCATGGATGTGTTGCGCGATCAACCCACCTCAGGTTTCCGGAAGAGCGAATCGCTGGGAAGTCCTGCCCACCACAAGCGGTTGCATCTCACCCGAGACCCTTAAAATTTCTCGACATAGCCTGCCTCGCAACGACTACCCGCTGACCGAATACATGCGCCCAAAATATCTGATCAATTGGTTTTCCGTCATCCGGACGCAAAGCGGAAGAGATACCAAGGTAGGAGGAATATCGTGTTGCGCGTAATTTGCGCCCTGTCTTCCCTTCGTCGCATCCACTCATTAATGACGTTATTCCGAACATAATACCGAACTGTGATCCGAGCAAGGTGCGCGATCTTATGATTATTCTCCACCTGACCGGCCCTGTTATCAGGGGCGTTTTCTGCTCAAATGCCTCAGCCCTATTGCGACATGTTTCCGAGTTGTGACTCCCGGATTTCACTCAGCCTCACATCTTTTCAAAAGCGTGAGGAAACACAGCATGAGTCATTCATAACGTCTGAACCCCATAGATATTTACACTGCCGCAAGCAAAATGGTCATAGTATGTGCATTCAGCCAATCGTCACAGATGCGTTACGGTACTCGAGGAGCGGGTACGGGCCAGGCTGCAACGGTACGTGCTTTAGCGCGTCCGGACCCATCGAACAAAGAAATAGACGTACCCCGATCAAGCAGAGATGCGTCAGGGTAAAGATGGCACATCCAGGAGACATATATTCTGGAACCTGCAACGTGAAGTTCTGGTAGAATCCATCGTCGTGTGAAGTAGGCGTGAAGGGACCGGCATAGAGGACGTTGCCGAGCCCTTGGTCAGGTGTCGGGCAGACTTCGCCGTTGCAGCCGGCGATCGTGAGGGCAATGCCGACTTCGACACGAAATGTGGGGGTTTCCTGATAACAATAATCCAGTAAGTAAATTAGTTGGCAGGCCTCTTTTTAAGTGCTTACATATGAGATCACTTGAGCGGTGAAGTTTTTTCCCGGGAGTAGAACCTGCCCATTGGTAGGGGTACCAAGGCCAACAGTCTGACCGACGACGGATGCCACGGCACAGGCAAGAACAGAGGTAAGAGCGAAAAGCCTCATGGTCAGAAGAGGTTGAAGATGCGTTGAGGGTAATAACAACAGGTGTTGCTGAAGGGAATGCGCCAATGAGGAGCACCTTTTATATACAGGGCATTCAGCACCGAGTCGGTCTCTGCCATAGCCGGGTTATCTCTTTGGGTAAGCTTTTCCAATCCGAAGTGCACCGGCTCTATGGTTGATTGTGCGGCCGAATGTAAAGCGGTAAGCATAGCACATGCCTTGCAGTACGGCCTCACAATTCCCGAAGAACATTTTGGGAACCGAACTGAAGACTGGCGCACCAGCACTCTCTATCACAGTGTAAGTTGGGCTTTCGTTTCATCTAAGTGTCAAAAAAGAAACAATTCAGGTGCTCCGAGGATGGAGGGAACTAGCCCTGAAAGAAAGATGCCCCCAAGAACTTGGCAAAAAAGGTGACTGGGCAACTGCGACGACGATGCCTGCGACTGCAATGGTAGGCTCGATGTTGTAACTTATCTCGAGAGATGAGCATGTCAGACTTAACCTACAGGAGCATCGGCAGTGGACGCTTGCTAGCCCATTTGAATTCGGTTAACCTTGTTTGGAAGCTTTACCCGGGTACTCCTCTCGAATGACCACAGTATTTTATGTGGTGTGACGTGGTCGTGGTCAAATGTTTGGGTGTTACTGATGCTGTTTCCAACGACGCGGGTATAACTCTGCAGGTTCTTGTCACTTTCTCGAAGCAACCATCGGAGACATTAATTATGACCTGGTATGTGCGATCCCGTAGCTCGAATAGACATCTAGAACTGATTATTCTGTAATGGTGGGCAACGCATCGACGAACGGTTGGTACAGCGATAGGTGAAAGTTAAATGCAGAGAGACCATGATAGTCTGACTATCTACGACACAAAGTGGACTCGAGCTCGATAGCTTCCTGAAACAACAGCGGCGCCTCCACCTTGGCATATCCAGTGGTTTAGTGAAGGGTGCGTCGTATTTTAATATCCGCTGCAATGGTAAGGTATAAACATGGGGAAATGACAACATTATGTCAACTTTTCGAATCCTCGTCAGGAAAACAAAGTTAGCCGGGAAGGTTGTCTCTGGTAGTTCGTTTCCGTCATCCCGGAGCGCTCTCGACATAAGCATGGTGTGTACATAATCATCCTTGTCCACGATGTGTTCTTTCAGTGTGACGAGCCCTTACTCTCCAAGTATTATCTGAGAGACCTATTCTATTCCCTAGCTAATCCGGGACGATCCTCAAGGAATGGAACAGAACCTTCATGGGAACGACATGGCAAGAGTTACTGTATTTCCGCCAGTGATCGCGGTTGCGATGCCAATGCCACGAGGCCACGGAGAAGTTCACCAGCTGAGGCTTCACGGAGGGCTAATAATACGGCAGATGTCACAGCAATAGACTGGAAAGGATCTCACCATAGCTTCTCGCTCAATGGGGATTGATGCCGTACGGAATTACCCTAATGATGTTGATCGTCGAGAATCTAGTACATCAAGACTTCGAACGCAGTCGTCCTATTACCGCAATCTTAAAGGGGTATTCTCTACAACGTGTTCCGGCGAAGCCAGCATTCGTGAGTCATGTCTTTGCTTGGCAGCCACAAGGGCATGGGTAGCGAGCAAGCCAACCGAACACCGCCGAGTTCCTCTCACACAAGTTCTGACCATCCGTCATGTCCGAGTCCGTGCATCGTGCCTCGAATGCCAGTGTACATGAACCCACATCAGGCAAGCATCATAATTCGTCTTTAGCCGTGGACGATCATTCGATCAGAAAGACTGTAATTAATAGGCTGGCGGCTTTCCCATCGTGATGCCTCATAAAGAACAGTCCATCTGACAGTCCAGATGGTTCTGGAAATTGTACCCCACCCGGAATCCACAGTTACTTTTGATCCGCCATTGAATCAAGTACACCAGCCAACTGCCCCACCCGATAAATTTGTGATCAATGAACATGGTCTCATTCCCATCGGAAAGGGGGAAGAGATGTCGAATACGTAAGTGGGACATGCTGTTTGCGAATTAACTGATGTCATGGAGAATATTGTGCCGACTAATGACCCGATTACGCTCAACTTCCAATTATTTTCGGTTTGGCCAGCCAGGAAACGTGTCGTATTCGCTACTCCCTCTGCCCCACAGAATCACGATGCCGAATTGTGACCAGAACGCGGTGTTCAACATTCCACCTCAAACCTTTCGCAATAGCAAGGAAACCCAGCATGAATCACTTGTATTGTCCGAACTCACGAATATCTACTGTTGCAGCAAGTCGGTCCTCACCGAATGCGTTCTTGACCAGCTATCACATCACTACAACGGAGACGTTACGGTATTCGAGGAGCGGGTATGGGCCAGCCTGGAATAGCCCTTGTGTTTCAGCACGTCCCATGGAATTGAACGAGAAAAAAACATACCCCAAGCAAGCAGAGATGTGTCAGGGTAAAGATGGCACATCCGGGAGACATATATTCTGGAACCTGCAACGTGAAGTCCTGGTAGTACCCATCGGTGTGCGGAGTGGGTGTCCAGGGACCGGTATAAAGGACGTTTCCGAGTCCTTGGGCAGGCGTTGGGCAGGCGTCGTCGTTGCAGTTGGCAATCGAAAGAGAAATGCCGACTTGGGTGCAAGATATAGGGGATGCCTGATACCAATAACTTCTGTAAGTAAATGCCTGCAGGCCTCCTTCTGTGCTTACGGGCTGAATAATTTGAGCAGTGAAATCCTCTCCCGGGAAGAGAAATTGATCATCGGTGGGGGCACCAATTTGTATGGTCTGGCCAAGGACAGATGCCATAGCACCAGCAAGGACAGAGATAATAGCGAATCGTCTCATTTTCAGAATTGGAGAGGCGTCTAGGCAGATGATAACAAGTGTGTCTCTGATGAAGATTGCGCATGTGTGGGCCTTATATACGCAGAGTGTTCGATTCAAGCCGGGTCCCGTGACTCCAGTCCCGGCAGTGGGCTTTGCCAATCTGAGGTAGACCGGCTGTGAGATTCTGCGGCTGAAATGGAGTATAGCATGTGCCTTGGAAGTACACGCTTAAGATATCAAGAAAAATTGCCTTTCGAGGGGGTGGAGAGGTTAAGAGAGAGTCTGCGGGTCCGATGGCAGTCAAGGTCTTTTGGGTACGATTCTGTGGAAAGGGTTGGATGCCGAGGATGCTTCTGAATTCCTGTGCTATGTTAGTGCTCCGAGATAAACGACCAATTGCTCTATCTCAAGGACAAATACACGTCGAATGAAAATCTCACAATAACTTGAAAATTAGTTCACTTTACCGACAAACCAAGATAGTACTAGCACCAAACTTACACCTGTATGTAGAATGCTGAGTCAGCGGGAGACAGTCGGATCACGACTACAACTGGCCCTCTTCCAACGTCATCGCAGTAGTAGGGCCAGCTGCATCAAAGTCATTCCCTCGTTCCACGCCACCTCGTGTACTCAACACCGTCGCTTCCGTTCCGCATAATAAATGCTCATGTCCGCAAGATGCGTATAGACTGCCAAGCCCCAACATGACATGTCAACCAGTAGATGTTGTCTACCCACAGAAAAGTACCGGCTTGATTGCGATCGTCAAATTTACCCCGGGGCTCGGGCATTCCCATGGTTGGACCAAGTGACCGGAAGGCATCATGTTAGGTGAGGTATTTAATGTTTATCCAATGGACGGGTTTTTATTCATCGGCAATCAGGAAAACTGAATAATGGAGTGCAACGCGCTTTGCTGTGGAGATAAGGTTGAATACGTTAAATCAGAAGTCCTAGTTAGCACTCGCAAGGTGGTCGCCTCGGATTATCCCTTCGGAACGAGACAGGGGTGATAAGGTGACCCAAAGTTGAATGATATCCACAGACACCCGGCATGAAACATACGTTATGGGCTCCTGTACAGCGAGCTATGTTCTCCGAGGACATTGGTGATGTCTGTACGCAAGAGGGAATCTGCGGAGACAGTGACTAGATCAGCTTTGCTGAGGACTTCGTCGCAGAAAATATTATCCGCATAAATATCAGTGCCACGATTAGGGCTCAGTTGAAAATCCAACTGGACTTTTTAACAGTGGTGGATAAATACCGAGCTTCCAAGCTATATTCAACAACAGTTTATAACTGTTTCTAATCAACCTGTTATTTACTCGTGAAAAAAGTGTTTTTCGCATTGTGAATAAATATTTAGCTGTTAATAATTGTGACTAACTTCTAGAAGTCCCAGTTGGGCTCGGCGGTGATGGACTCGGTCACGCTGTTCACCTTTGCCAGGACACTGGAAGGCTTCTGCGGCATGGTGACAGGTTCAGTTGACAAAAAGTCATGCAAAACCAGGAGATCAAGAGGGATATCTTCATCAGCCTGCAAACCTGCCTCGACATCCATCAGGTCGATCACTTGGTGGAATCCCTCAGCCTCGTTCTCGTCCCATGTATCTTCATCACTCCCACTCATATTTCCATCTGATGCTCCATATTCATCATCAGGGCCTCCAATGCTGCTTATGCCAGAAGTTTTGACATCTGATTTCTGCCGTTTCCCTGTGGAAATGGCGTCCAGGGTATCTTTGTTTATATCGCAAAACTTGACAACAGGACGGTAGGAAGGCTTGCATGGCATTTGCTTAATATCCCATTGAGATAAGCATTTTCGGAGAGTATGTATTGCCAAGTATAACAAACTTACTGTCCGAGTTACTCCTCTATACCACTGACCAATTACAATCATGTCGAGTAATGTCTGAGGGTTCTGACTAGCTCGTAATGGAGAGTTCATCCAGGTGAGTACTGAACCTGTCCGTTCATCAGGCATGGAGTTGACAAGGATCACAAATATCTTCGTAGCTAATATCTGTATTCAGTTAGCATTAGAGCACACTCGGCACTATGAAATAATAGCTCACACTTAGAATTCGTGCATGGGGGTGACTTTTCAATGTTGTCCACCATAAATAGGGATTATTGTCGAGTATGGGGACATTAAACGGCCATTCATTGAGCCAATATGACTCGAGTTGGTGGCAGAACTCATCCACAATGGTGGAAAGACCTATCTCACATACAACTTGTGAGAGCTCATCTGTAGCATTTGGGTGATTTCTTGAGTAATCAAGCATGATTCGCAGGTGTTGTTTGAGAAATTCCTTGACCCTCCCATAAGCACGTGGATGAGGAAGTGGACAGCTGGTAGTATCAGATACTAGGTGTCCTTGGGGCTTCGAGCTACTCTGGGCTGGAATCCAGATTGGCATTGGAACAAGTGATGGCCTTATGAGAAAATCTGAGAGTGGGTAGCCTGTTAAGATCAATCAACCTAATATCATGACAGCCAGTATCAATCCTTCGTACGTGGATCCAAAGCAAATGCTGTGAAATACACATCATTAGTGAAAAATTGTTTCCATCGAGTATTGTAGACATTTGTGACATGTTGCTTGAGTGAGAATGGGATCCCTGTCTTGTCTTCACCTTTGGCAAACAGATCTTGGAGTGCTGCACCAATTGCAAGCCAGAAGATGAATACATCCGAAGCATTTGCGTGTGCTGCTTCAAGTGACCAAAGTGAACGGATGAATGGGGCAACAATACAATTGTACATCGCCATTTCTTGCTCCATCTTTGCTGACTGGTGACAGCTAAGAAACATATCTTGAACTTTCTTGTTCTGATACGCAAGTCATTAGTAGTCGTTTCACATACAGCTCAGTAGATTTACCTTGAACTTGATATCTTTGCGCTCAACTAGACTACGTATATTGGGGAAACATTGTTCCAATGATGTCATGGCTAACCAATGGGTTCCAAAACGTGTTTTACCAATCTTCTGAAGCATGTTCACCTTCTTGTCTTTGCTTCCGATCCGACGTTCTCTCCTAAGGTGATCCACTGCTTTTGCAGACTTGCTGAAATAACGAATAATTGGCTTGAGCAACGATAACATCTGAGGTTCATTAAAATTAGCAATGATCTTGTCAATTTGAAGCATTATTTACATGTTGAAATTCCCTTGCAGCGGTAATGTCTTTGATGGTATTGTGAATTTGATGACATGCATCGTTGAGGTCTATGATTGTCGGGATAGCCATGGTGATGTCCCGGCGTGTGTTTTTCGTCACTGCAGTACTGTTGGAACAGATGCCAGCCCACTTGTGTTCGCCAACGTCATGTATGGTCTAGAACAATATGAGTTGGTTGTCGCAGAAGTGGAACTTTTCAATACCCACTTTCTCAATCTTGCTGCGGACCCATTTGACAGTATGTCGGGCCCCTGACTCTTCATACCCCTCTAGAAAGAATGTCCTGTGATCGGATGTTGTTGCATGCACAGTATAGATGGAATGGGGCCTTCGTGTGTTTGTTCCATCAAATGTGAGTGTCAGGTTGTCGAGTTCCTTCAGGAGATCAAGCTGCTGCTTGCGAACATGGACAGCCTCCTTTGGAATGAAGTTATTGGCAAATGTACTGTAGGATGGGGGTGTATAGTCCAGATTCAAGGTACAAACAAGCTCTTTCCATTCAGGCGAGTTGAGAATGCTGGGAACGAGACCACGGACACATATCAGCCACAGGATAATGTGGTTAATCTGTTTCTGATAGTTGTCATTGTCCATCTGTTTTTTCCGCTTTGCTGTGGCCCTGAATTGCGTGATATCAATGGTCGATTGAGTCGCTCTGGATTTCTTGGTTGGTGGCTCCACCAGCTCCGGGCTTGGTGGGAATGATGAGCTGGCCTGGGCCCTCTCGTGCGTGAAAGGCTGTGAGCTGGGCGGTGATGAACTGGTTGAATGAGTGGCAGCAAGTTGTGCACCAAGTGATGCACTCTCCGAGGCCTCAAGAGCTTCACGTTTAAGAGCTGGATCAAGATGTGGGCATGCCGCAGCATGTTTCAAGACACGATCTTCTTGTGGGCTGCCCTTTCGTACATGATCACATTTGGGTGCAATGCACCGCCAGCTTCTCTTGCTGTCGTCGAGTTTGATGATTAATTTGTTCATCAGTCATTTCGGAGGGCGTCCCTTTGTACTCCCATTTGCACTACTGCTCGATTTGACAATAGTACTAGGGACAGCATTATGTTGAGAGGCTACCAGTGAGTGTGAGTGCGACTCGGACAAAACCTAAATGAATTAAATATCAATGACGACAATTCATGTAGTTTGCTGCCCAGAGTACGCACAACCTTCAGAGACATTTGAGCGGGTTGTTTCACTGCTGAATATGTTTCGGGCTACCAGCAATGCGATACTAAGGATGATGGTTGATTCTGATAATGGGGAATATACTTACAATTTTTCCGTACTGATGGTACACCTTGTGCAGGCCAATGCCGATATCAATGCCCCATTTCTTAACAATATTATTGGTTGGATACTTGAGGTAAAACTTCTCGAGAACGTTGATGACCGCTGAGATCGGTTCGCCTCGTTCATCAATAGACAATACTTGGTCACCAGTTGTGCGAGTTTGCCACCCAAAGGTTTGCTTGAATTGTTCATTGAGAGCTCCGATTTCGCTTCCTGTTCGATCAAGAAGGTCAGCATCCAGTCCGAATGCCAAAAAAGTGGCATATTTGGATGTTGTCCAATCTCCAATGGGCAGATTGTGTGGCAGATCTCGAAGCAAGATATGCAAATGTTTGAGAATGCATAAGAATTCATTAGGGGCGAGCGCTTCTGCGGCCGGCAATGGCATATCGGTGATCCGACTGTGCAGGGGGTTATTATGGGCAGCGAAGATAGGCGTAAAATTTCTCAAGGGGTCAACGCAGTGACTGCGGTGCACGTGGGACCTGTCAACATTTTGTCACAATTTCCAACACCCCCATAGCCCCCTCGACTTTTCAACTGTGTTAATAACAAGTTAACAACAGCATTGTACACAGGTGTGTAAAAGTACTGCATTTCCAACTGAGCCCTAATCGTGGCGGTCAAGTGGACGAAGATGCCACTTTGATGCCGAAGACGGTCGATCGAACGTGAGTACCTCCGAGTCGTTTCTTCGTTTCTACTGATTACCTTCGTTGTCACTTTTTCCCATCGTACTCGATACTGTGCGTGATCTCTTCTGGTTTCTATATTTTTGCTATCTTGATCGCGCACACATCCACAATTCTACAATTGCCAGCGTCGGCGTTTGGTGCGATCAACTAGGATGTATATGCCGCAAGCAGCAAACCCGTGGTTAACCACGGGGTTTCGTGACATGATGAACGTGTTGATCGGCAAGTGTTCCCAAGCATATATCGTTGCTTGTATGAGTTGCTGTACTACATTTTTACATCGGTTTTCACGTTCCTTGTTGAGCCACAGGGGTAGGTGAGACCAAAAAACAACTCGGATACGGGGAATCGAACCCCGAGCTACCGCGTTCAATCCGAATGATTTGAGAGGCGGTAATGTTAGCCATTACACCATATCCGACTGTACGACAGGGTTTGATTGAACGATATAGAATTCAAATCTGATCCTGAATGGTGGCATGGTGTGAGCACCGACTCGTGCTTTGGCTCGTCCGTGGAAAAGAGATATATGTACGCTATGAGGTCACAGCAACGAGGCAAGACGGGAATGTCTGCGTCACTAAGAGCATATTCGAACTTGATTCCAACCGAGAATCACCAACCCGGAGTGATAATCATAGATCCCTAAGTGAACAGCGGACGACGTACTTCGGATAATGGTGAGAAGATATTCTTTATCGTTGCAATCAGTGACATCCTGGATATGCCACATCATTGGTGTTGTAGAATACGGCATGAACCAATCAACTTTCAAATTCATCGAACACGAGATTGATTTACATCACTAACCAAGATTTCCCCCTTGCGCCATGATGCTCTTCACAACTTTCAGACTTTCTTCCAATCAACACCCCTCCATTCTTTGCTGTTCGAGTCGAAACCAAGCGGGTTCTCGTGGCCTTCCTCGGCTAATAGCACAAATGAATTTCAGTCAATGAACGAAGCAAGGGTTCACTTACGGAAAAACTGCGTCACATGCTACGACACGAATATTGGTGACTGTGGTTGGCAAAAACGCGGGAGACCTACAAAAGCAGAAAAGTTTCTGCTATTTATGTTCTCGTAGAAGACTGCGTGGTCCAAGTACCATCTCACTACCTTCGCTTAGGCAACCTTCTCCGTGTCCCTCATGGTGAGCTGTCCCAAGACATCTAGATTTCCAGTCAATCTGTGTCACGACGTGCGATACAAGAGTGAGTGGAAGACCTACCGATCTTCTCATTCTTCACCAGGTCGTTCCCGCCACAGTGGACTGTGGCCTGCTTATGCAAATCTTCACTGGTAATGGTGATCATAGACCCCCCAGGATTCTCTCTGGCAGTGCCAGACGGGGTGACATAGGAAATCCTCTTCCAATCTCCGCTCCTGCGATTATCCATTAAGCCGGAGGACCCGGCGACGTTGTGCTGGGTGATATATGGTATCAGAGGTCGAGCACCGATAATACCAGACTCACAGGATCCCGTGCAAGGAACTGTTGGCACAGTGTATTAGATCAAGGGTACACGAGAACGAAAAGTGCAGACCTCCCCCAGAGCTGTACCATCAGGCTTCGTGAACAGGATGACACTGTACGTAGATTGTATTTCGATCCTGCCTGTGTTGACTCTGTTGAGGTAGCCTTGGAATCCAACGCGACAAAATCATTCCCATAGTAGAATATTCCTTTGGGATCTGTATGATTGTAACCTGCATTAGCAGCAGCTTCCGAACGAGCTAGCACACACCAGCTCCGATGTAAAAACCGTCTGAGAATTCCCAACTCAAGCCGGGAACCTCAAAGCGAAAGGGCGGATAGTGTGGATGTTCTTGAAGGAACTGGTTTGCGCTTCCGCATTGAGTGGGTACTTTTCTGAAAGCTCTCTGATAAGGGCCGTGCTTGCTGGATTGATGGAGTGGCGATAGGATGGATTCTGCTACTGAAAAGTTATTTGCATCATCGAGTTCATATCATATACCTGCGGAAGAACCGCGTGTCTCATCTTGCCCATTCCGTGCCCCGATTGTACCACAGTCATTAATGGGCCTGGCTCGTGTTGGGCTAATGTTTCCATCGAGTATTCACGACGTCGTATGTTGCTGGGCGTAAGACGGTTCCATTCCTCAGAACATGGAAGCCGGGTCCGGGACCTAGGCTTCCAGGTGGAATAAACATGAAAATAATTGCTCCACAGAAATTCTGACAAAGGGCTGTCTGACGGTGCTCGGCACCAGCATCAGTAGTACCCCACGAGAGGCAACTTTGGTGAGATCAAGCTGGAAGTTACCGGAACACCGATGGTACCAGCCAAGACGATTCATCATGTCGACTTGTCGGCCGGAGTTGCGTAGAACTGGTGACTGACGTCGACCAGGGGTCAGACGCTTGGGTTCAAGTTCTTCGGTATACCGTAGTGTTCCGCTGGTAAACTAGCTTGTTTGCGCCAAGCACCATCGGCAAAGTGTTGCGGTCACGTGTGATCATTGTTGCTCGGCCCGGCTGGTGAATACGACGCATTCACAACTCAATCAAGTTGGGTCTTTCGGTCTTTTCCTCAATTGCTACTAGTATCATTGGCACGACATAGTCGGCCCTTCTGTCTTTGAAAGGGCACCGCACAAGGCTCAGAACGTAGTTCTCATGGAAATTAGAATCCGTACGTGTTATTGTAGGTTTGTTTCCGCTGTGCACTCAATCTGTTTCCTTCATCTCTAGCGGTGATCTGTCGTTGGACCTCGACCTCGTGAACGTCACGAACCCCCTCAGTATTCAGATCCGAAGAAAGCCGCCCAAGTCTGCTTTGAGTGGGGATCTGGCAACCTGTGTCCTGCGGTTTGCTAAGACCAAACCCTCATTCTTGGAGCTTTACACGCCACTCAAGGCTAGGATTAAACGACAAGATGGAACTCGCGTTTTGATGGTCTCCTCAGCGTTGTCAGTAGACACGCCATTCACAGCGACACTCGTCCAAGACATCAAACTCCTCCAGTGGATCCTTTACCTCAACAAAGAACCGGTCTCGACAGTGTACTTTCAATCTAATGAGGTCCTTCATGCACCCGAGGAGGTGGGTACTTGATGCAATCGACTGAGACTTGACTCACCGTTTGACAGGTACAAGTCGCTTTCCCTGATGCTTACCCAGGCGCGGGCGAAAAGATCAAGTGGTGGAATGCTGAGGTAAGTCGTACACGTTATCGCACTATCATACTTCTAGGCTAATCCCCACGTAGGTGTACGGAGTAAAGGCATTCTCGCATGCTCTTTCCGAAGTACGTCGAGGTTTTTGATTCGATCGCTGCGTGCTAATACCGTGATTGCAGGAACAGGATGACCAGGTACCGTGGAGTGCTCATCCAACTCGCTGGCAGCAATTAAGGTTGACGGACAGGCGCAGCCTGACACAAGTGCCTTCCCTTCTCGGACCCTCGGTTGCCCGTACGTGATTACGGGGCCACGTCGATATCTTGTGAGAAGATCGTTGTGATCCTACAGGTCCATATCGACCGAGTGGGATGTCACGGTCCAAGGCGGTTGCAAGCATTCGAAAGCAAGACTACATCGGATGAGTGCAACAACTTCATCGTGCCTGTGTGCGATGTCAACGCACAGGAACCCTCCCCATCGAGCATAGTGGGCCACTATACACAGTCAACCAACTTCTCCAAACGGTCGGTTCTAGGGTGCGGCACGGGGACCCGTTGATGGATTCGTATGTTATCCGAAACCGATACGATGAGGTGTTTTGTGAACGTGGGCTCCTTTGATGAATTGTGATCTGAGCAATCCGGGGATCTCTACGTTCGACTGTGGCCCAGAGGCAGTTGCGAGCATTGGAAAGTAAGGCTATATCGGATGAGTGCAACACTTCATCGTGCTTGTGTGTGATGTCAACGCACAGAAACCTTCCTCATCGAGCATGGTGGGCCACTATACAGAGTCAACCAACTTCTCCAGATAGAAGGTTCTAGGCTGCGGCACAGGAACCCGTTGATGGATTCGCATGTTATTTGAAACAGATACGATGTGGTATTTTGTGAAGGAGGCATTTTGCGGACAGCGAGACATTTTGTGGAAAATGAAGTGTTTTGTGGACAACCGTCATTGGTCGTTGACTTGACGTGCAACCGCGCACGCTTTTCCTAGCGGAGGTATAAGAGGGGAGCGTTTGCTTGCGGTTGGACAACTTCTCAGAGCCTTACATCTCAACTCCATACAACCCACTCGAAATGCAAACCGTATGCGACACTCTCGATTATGCGAGCGTACCGCTAACCCACTGTGCTGCTCGATAGGTCAACGCTATTCCCGTTAACCAAGCCGGCGCATGCGGCGAGGCCAAGTGCAACTGCGGCACTAGGTAAGTGATGGATGCTGTTGAATTGCTGGTAAATGGATGTGCTGACCGCCAAACAGTTGCCAGTGCAAGCCCGGCCAATGCAAGTGCTAAATTGGTGGTCCAACGCAGTTCGTGATGTTGTCCACGGGCTCTTGCAACGTTCCTGCATGTCCTCGCGTCACGTCCCCACCACAACTGTAGAATAACTGTGTACCGAACCCGACTTTTGTGTGTGCAAATGAACAATTACCTGATTTGAAGTACGACTCGGAGGTTGGGTGACGCTGCGACTGAGTAATGTTCGTTCCAAGGCGTTCTGAGCTTTGGCTGCTGCATGAGGGCCGTGGGTCGCTGAAAAACTTGCATGTGGTCTGCCTTGCAATCAGGTTGACCTGTGTGCGGTTCCCATCCGGGCTGGTGATAAGGTTGAGGTCGTGGCGACTGATTGCGAAACCTGCGAAACCCCACTCATCTGAACTACCTTCACCCTCACCCTCTACAAGCTACTCGAAGCGTGCATACATAATAATTCCCTTCCGATGGGCCTCTGCCCGTCACGTCTGCCGATTAGCTGGCACCACAGATCAATCAACGCACCACATTTCGGCGTTTCAACGTCAACGCTAACCCGTCCCACTGACAGGCCTGTCACGCCTAGGACACCTACCCTGGAGCATTTCGCTGTTCTCGCGAGACTCGGCAGACAATGTAGGTCACGGTAGGTAATCTCGGGTCCATCAGCACCTCCTCACCTCGAGCTCGATTGAGCGGCGATCCACCGAGACCCGAGATGCCCTGCGGTCCAATGGATCTACAGCGCCAAACTCGGATAGAAAATAAGATATCTGGACGGGTAAACAGAAATTTAGACCCGTGAAACAATGACATCGTACGCGTCGCACCTAAGGCTCCCGCTTAATCGGTAGTATTAGACATGACAGTATCATGGCATGACAGGTCTAAAACGACTCACCTGACGGCTTTCCCGCCCAAATGAATAATTGTTGAATAATGTTGTACCTTTCAGCCAGCAAACAGGTCTACCTTGTGCACGGGCGCGTGCCAGCTACCAAATAAGGGAGGTCGTTCACATGTCACCGCCGTGCCGCAACGTCTGACAGCTGACACACGGCAAACATGTACAGATTGCCATTTTGGGGGGCCCTGTCATCCAGAGTGCGGCCTGCACCCGTCGCCCGTACCGTGCGCGTGCCGATTGCCAAATAAAGGCATCCCGCCACGTCAAGTTTAATGGCGCCGCACGCAGCGCGACACATCGCGCCTCGCGCGTGTTCCTGTTGCCAAATAAAGGCATCCCGCCATGTCAGGTTTAATGCCGCCGCACGCAGCGCGACACATCGCGCCTCGCGCGCGTTCCTGTTGCCAAATAAAGGCATCCCGCCATGTCAGGTTTAATGCCGCCGCACGCAGCACGACACATCGCGCCTCGCGCATATTCCTGTTGCCAAATAAAGGCTTTTTGCCGCCGCAACGCATTTCCCATGCCCCTCGCGCCCCCTCAGCGCATGAGAAACGCACATATCTCGCTCAGATGAGGTGCGCTCAAGGGCGCGCTTGCGTGTATCACGTGGGAATGTAGTACACAATGTATTTTCAAAGGAAAAACGGGCTCTGGAATGGTGAACAGAGGCAAAACATCATAGCTCTTCATTAGGCACAGGGAGGGATCTAGCGTCGGCGGCGA
Source organism: Sutorius eximius (assembly GCA_038089815.1). Classification (NCBI taxonomy): domain Eukaryota; kingdom Fungi; phylum Basidiomycota; class Agaricomycetes; order Boletales; family Boletaceae; genus Sutorius; species Sutorius eximius. The sequence continues at coordinate 12,068 of JBBPLN010000233.1, read as the reverse complement.
TGTCCATAATATGCTGTAGAGTTTCCATACCATCCTCATACACATCATCTTCGTCCTCACTATCCTCGTCGTCACCGTCAGAGTCTTCCACATTGTCCTGGGACGGATGTAAGGGGGCAACAAATGAGGTGGGAACATATGCTTCGGGTAGACACCGTTCAGTGCTCCTGCCGATCGTGAGCGAGCCAGTGAATCCATGAAGGGCCGCAGTGCGACGCAGAACCTCTATGTGACCTGCCACAAATCGACCACGGATGTTTCGACGAAGTTGCACTTGATGAGCAAGCGCAGGGTGATGTGGGCGAAGCTGTGTTTCACAAACCTCAAGGAACTTCTCTTCGTCATGCATGTACGTCAGCAACCGGCGTATCTCGACATCAAGGCGCTGTAATTCTTCCTTGGCACGACACACTTTGAAGTAGGTGTCCATTGCCAGCCGACCTTGGGTTGTCGCCCATGGGTAGTGTGAGACATCTTGGCGCGTGTCCCGTAGCAAGTCGAAATCTGAGAGAAAGGCATATTCTACAACTTCGTCCCAGGTGAGGGTACGGCGAGGAGGGCGAAGGCTCTGAGCAGCGGCGTTGTACTTTTCCAGGGCAGTCTTTATCGCTGCCGAACGCACTTGAAGCGCTTTGCTGATGTGCTTGCGAAGTTTATAACCTGATCTGTAGTGAGCGTACACCACCAATGAGCGAAAGATGACCGACCTGTGCCCGCACGATTCATTTTCGCTAACTCGAAGATTCTTGAGACGACAAGTTGCTCGAGTTCATCCAATGCGCGCCGGTACTTGCGATTAGCCACGAGGCACGCGGTTTCAACCCATTCACTATCTTCATTAGTCCATCGCCTCTGTATCTCAAGCCTCAGCTCGAGCCTTTGTACCTCAGCTAGGTGCTTTTCATAGATTTCGAGGGCATGTCTGCGGGTGGTTTCCCGCCTTCGTGTCAAGCGATGTCCCTCGGCGATGTCGGTTAGTGATTGTGACGTTGACGTGCCAACCTGCCACGCAGACTGTGCAGCATCAAGAGTCCTCCTGCCAACCGTTAATGCAGAGCCTACACGATCGAGTTATCACTCACCTGCTCGCATTCAGCTTGTTTAGCTGTTGCCAATACTCCATCTTCAAGGTCTCCTCTTCGGGCTCGCGAGACAGGGAACTCAGATAGGATTTCTCCTCTTCCAGCCACGAGTGGAAAATGGAGTTGTCATGGATGTCAAGGTCACGTTTCATCCGCGGCAAAGCGATCTCAGAATTCCTGAGTATGTCGAGCGCTTGGCGGTAATTATTAAACATGAACGTCGCTACATGTAATTAGCTACGAGACTCACAAGTAATATCAATATACACTCACATAGGTTGGTGAAAACTTCATAATCGTTGATATGATCGAAGTAGTGGGAGATGGCTTGACGGCAGTGAAAGGGGGTTGCATAACGGGTGGTTGAAGCGAGAGCATTCGATTTCGAGAAAGTTCGCTCACAGCCTTCCAGATCTTCGAGGCCCATACCCTCAACGTAGGTAGGAAGGTGGCTGAGCTGGCAAAGGCAGTTATGAGCGTGGCCATGAAATGAACCGACCAGACAGTGATGGTTAAGCCGAGCCACCTCGGGCCCAAGCGAACTATGCTTCAGGGTTACTTTGAAACGGCAGCCGCAATCATAACCATTCAACAGATCGCTTCCAAAGACCTCCAGCATTTTCGAAACCACCGCGAGTGGATACTTCGAACTGGAGGAATTAGCCAGGTCGTCTGTAGTACCAATTGAAAATTACTTACAGCTCTCCGCTCTGGATCATGTCTGCGATGATAAGAACAAAGCCATGCCGACACACAGCAGCAAACAGGCCGGTTTCTTCGAAGACCGCCCACATACGCTTCAGTTCATCTGGCTTCATGTTATGCCATCGTCCGGCGCAAGGGCTATCATCCTGAGTGGAATGTAAGTCAGCAAATTTGCTAGAGGTACAAGATAGATCGGCCTCATTACCGTAGTACTATCCAGGATATCTTTAACTTCGTTCTTGAAGCACTCGACCTCTTCATTCTTCAAGTAGAGATGGCTTTCGAAGGAGCAAGTGACTGGGGCGGCTGTCGTCACGTCCACCGGCGGGGGGACTTCGTCTTGAATATGTTCATCCGTCGGTTGTGCTTTCACGCGTTTGAGGGAATCGTTACCGTCCATCGCGTATAACATCTTGAATCGCAAATGGGGCTCATCCTGCAATGTGTACGTGCACGCTGGACACACGTGTTTCAATCTCCAGTCGGCACCATCACGGCGAATGGCTTGATCCACGGCTTGGTCGACAGCAGACAGGATTTCGAGATAAACATCCAAGGAGATGGAGAATTGACGCGAGAGATATGGCTTGAATGCGACCTGTAGGCGGGTCAAATACTGGCGTATAAACGGGTAAAGACTTACGCCTTGGAGATCGCAAATTGTCTTGACAAAGGCTTGGATGGAAAAGCGGGGACTCCGTTGTCGGCTGACACGATAAAATTCAAGCAACTCGATTGTGACGGCAGTCGTTGGTTTGAGGGGAGAACATGGGAGAATTCCTTGATGGATGATGCTCGCGGTGGGATTGGATGGGTTAATGTTGATGGGAAGCTTCTTCGCATCTATGTATTCAAATGCTGGTATTAGCCTCGTGCTTCACAGAACAGAGAGTACTCACGGAAAAAGTCGACCACCATGAGGGACCAAGTACTGGTGGAGGTAGTTTCCTGCGGGGAGCTGCAATCGGAAGGGTGGCGACGTTCCTCAAAGAAACACTGGAGGTTGCCTTTGTCCCGCATCAGCCTCCAGGTTAAATACGCCTGCACCATCGCAGGCATCTGCCTCAAAAATTCTTGTGTACGTCGCTCCGCTCGGTCATGTCTGGTACGGTAATCGCGGCGCACGGACTTCCCACCGTGCTGTTTGCTATTGGCACGAGGTTCGATTGAATTGAGTCATATATGTACAAATTGGAAATCTTAGATCACTCACATCTTTCAGAAGTCACATAGTATCTCTCGAGCGAGTGCCGCAAATTCTCTGCCCGCATGACTCACATCGACTGGTTCGTCTATTGCAAGCACATCCATTGACATATCTTCAAAGGTTCCCTCCGCTTCACCACTCGTATCTTGCATTGTTTCTAGTTGCTCTCTCTCGCGTCGTGAGAGTTCTTTTACGGGCGAGTCCATCAGGTTCATCGAGTTCTGGTTGCATGACTCACCTTGGAAGCGCAACTTCCGTTTGTCCTTGCGTTTGGCAGCCTGCTGAGCAATTTGCTTCGGCCCAAGCACCTCATGGCTCAGCTTACCCTGGATAAGCGGGTTTGTCGACGAGTAAACATGCCGGATTCGAGATGAGGACAAGCCTGTCCTGTTTCGTGGACGTTTGCATGGACCACCTCTGACCATACCAACAGGATTGCATTGACAGCGAGAGGTAAGTAAACAAATATCTGCAGCAAACACGTGATGGGCTGTCATGACATGACATCGTCCCTCAGATCTTCGCCCTTGCTACTTGATCAACCTGTACAGCATGCAAGGTATGTCAGAAGACGCACAAAAAAACCTCCCCTCTGATAATGCCATGTCCTAGCAAACGAGACACAGTCCGATGTTGAAACGGAGACAAAACAAGTCACTCTGGAGATCAACAGGGATCAGATCGTCTACAGTATGGTACAAACCACGACACGGAAACGGACCTCGGCACCACGTGGTACAACGGACTCGCCATCTCAACCCGAGCGCGCTGGAAATCCAATCAACGTCCATCCCGCTAGTCCATCCCACTCACCCGGTCGCCGATCTACAAGCACAAGTACAGCGACACCGCCGACGGTGTCTTCGGCACAGAGTACATCGCATAACCCTAATTTCTCGTACCCGGCTGGCGTTCCCCTTCCATCCTCACTCCCGTCACCACCACGCAGCGCTAAGCAATTCTATGTCATCACTACCGGTCAGGAAGTTGGTATTTTCTTCTCCTGGTAAGGCAGTTAGTCGACCATCACCGTCTGACCATTGCTAACATCAGCCAGGAACGACGTAGCTCAGCGTGTCAACTACGTTAGTGGTGCTATTCACCACCGTTGTTCGACATATCAGGAGGCCCTCAAAGTCTATACTGATGCGTTCGTCAACAAAGAATTGGACGTCCGTCCAAGTCCTGGCAGCCGCTTCTACAAACGAACCACGCATGCCATGTCTCGCGCTTCCACGCCCTCCTCAGACCCCGCCGAATCAGAACTCTGGTCACAACTGGAGGATCTGAGCGACGTATTTAGCCAGGTTTCTCTTGACAGCGACTCACAGTGCTGTAGCAGTAGTTAGAGTCGATAGAAGAATTTTGTATTGCTTGTCATGAATGCCTGAATGAAATCAGATCGGAATGCACACTCGAGCTGTTGTCGTGGTACTGTGAGGGCAATAATGAACTCGACTTTGGGGTTACCGCAAGCAATGACACTAATCCCATCACTCGCGCTTTGTTCGATATCAGCAGGTCAGTAAAGGTGGTCACGCAACACACCGCTGGTTTTGGGCCACCGGACCAATCATACATTGTAGCTAACATGTATCTAAACCTATGTCCCTACCAATGCCAAGCATGACGGAGCGAGGTTGAGGATGCCGAGTGTAGTTTGTGCACCATAGCGTACTCGTATGACATCACGTTCGCTATACGGCCCGAGCCCGCATTTCCGCCCAAAAACATTATTGTAGCACAAACTGAAATTGCTGGTTTAGGACCACCGGATCAATCGTACATTGTAGCTAACATATATCTAAACCTATGTATCCACCAATACCAAGCGTGACGGAGTGAGGTTGAGGATGCCGAGTGTAGTTTGTGCGCCATAGTATACCATGTTCGGCGCTACATGAAACATTGCTTTGGCAACGGAAATCGTACTTCATTGTTAAATGCCTCAGAAGTATCTAATCTCTGAGGCGCGTGAATACGGTACAGCGGGAGCATAATCATCTAACCGTACTTGAAAGAATTTAAGTTCATTAAGTAACGATTCCAGCAAAGTGAAAAGTTCCATGTACATAGAACTAACACGCTCCCGAGTTCCGTTGGGTGGACTTCGTGCAAATAACTTGACCTGGTGAAGGATCTGCTTACCCCACTGAACGTGTTCCTCGCACCGCATGAAAAATTCATCAGTTTTCACCCGGCCACCCTGGCGTGCGTTCTGGAGCGCTTTGTTGAACATGCGGGACCACTCAGCCTCCTTCCCCCACTCGGCTTGCCATTCTGCGACCTGAATCTTGAGTTCTTTGAGCGAAATAATTGCAGGGAGTGTGCTCGACAGTGGGTGGAGGAGTGATGCCATGGGATCCTCATTCAGGTCCTCAGATGAGGCGGCTTGAGGGGTGTGACACATATCATTTGCGGCGAGCGTATGCTCATCGGCTTCTTTCCTTTGCCTGTGCCCAGATCAGTATTTGAACGCATACGCCGTAAGGGGGTTACCTTTCCCTATACCTTAAAATCCCATTTATTGACGTGGTCCCATGTGAATGTCATGAACAAACCCACCTGGCTGCGCGACATCGTGCCTTCTCTCTCTGTACATCTAGTACGCTGGTTTGTGGTTTGAGTATGTCCGCTTGTACGTAGATCACTGAATGGCTTACCCTGGCTTTTCAAGCCAACGCTTCGTTGCATTGCGCTGACTCTTCTTTCTCCGAGATGTCACAAGTCCATCCTTGGACTCACAAGTCATCAGTGCTACTGGTAAAATGCTGCAAGTGTGTTTGTTGAGGTGGCAGTCCAGGGCGAAGGATTTGACAGCGATAATCAACGTGGATGTTTGTTGCCGGCCACATAATCATGATGACAAACCTGACTGGCGTAAGTATAGTGTTGACTCAACGGCCCCGTGGTGGCCTTGCAGCAGCGTTGTTCAGTGGGCAAGCCCTTAGAATTGATTCGTGTCCTCCCGCGGGTGACCTTTTCTCTCATCCGTTCGCACTCCTTGTTTTCTAACCTGCCAGATTTTTTAATCGTGCTGGTGGATTCACACAGGGCGGCATGCAAGGAGGCTTGAAGGAGCGCCTTGGTTTGGACTTCGAAACTGCTTTCTGTGAGCCATCAATTTCACTGTTCCGGTGTGAACTAACGATTCTCTTTGTTAGGTGCTGGTACCAATCCGATGGCCTCAGATAATCGATTCCTATCCGTGCTAGGCACAGTGCCCCTACTTTCGCACAACTGCTGCTCAGTGTCTTACAAAGCGCCGTTCGAGTGAGTGTAAATCTGCGGTTTGATTATCTATCTGATCTCGTCCCAACAGGAAATCTAACAGATCTCGGTCTAACCGGTTGTGTGATTCCGGGGGAGACCCCAATGCCAAGCACCAAATCACGGCGAGTTCTCTACTAGTGCAGATTGGTGCTATCTATTTTCACTGACTATATTCCTGGGGCCAGATCTTCTGGGCTACAATGCGACTCCGTTGCCCCTATCGTTTACCGTTACGGAGTCTGAACGTGCACGTGACAGGACGCCTAGCACGCCGATCGCGCTTCATATATATGTGGTACGTCGTTGATTGAATCCAAAAAAAAAAGACGTGTTATTTGGCACTGACAACAAGCTGTCACTTGTGGTCATTTGTGCAGGCAGTGCAGCCCTCAGTCCGACATCCTCCAGTCACGCATGGAAGCTCTCAGCTTCAACTTCGATTCCTGCGTAACATTTCCTGGCTTTACGGGAGATGGCACTGCACAGGACCCGCCGATCCAACCTCCATCTCACACACCCCAACCCTTTTTTCCTCCCGGCGTAAATTGTCCGCGCCCATTTTCTCTAGAAGCTGCGGTTGTCACGCCGGACCAGCCTCAAGCATCATTGCGTCCGGAGATCAACTGGGATAATTTCTCTTCGTATTCACAATTTCTTGACCCTTCTCTCCTTGCAGGGCTCACAAGCGATACTACCCGGGATATAGCACGCACATCCAGTCCAGCAGTGGTTGATGGTGCGCTGTGCAGCACGGCACCTCCAGTACCCGCAGGTACAGGTAGTGATGTCCCCGTACCACGCGAAGGCCCTGCATGCTCAGAGGACGCTACCACCAATGACTCAAATTCCAGTCCCCAAGCGTGCGCAGTTTCACCCCAGCCCAGTCGCTTAGCCGAAGAACTGCGGGGTGAGGGAAACAGTTCTTCATGGGCTGCGAGGAATACTGGACATCCAGTCATCCCTTTGCATCCTCAGACAGCAGCACAGAAGGAACGCTCGAACGTACTCGCCGCGTTACGAAAGGGGAGCTTGGGGGCCCGCCAAGAAAAGGAGAACGCGCTCAACGACTCCATCAAGAGCCTCCTTGCACATATCTCGAGCACCGTGGGGGCAATCGCTGCCGAACACAACGTAACTCCCGACAAAGTCCAGAAACTGCTCGGGGGTCATCAGTTCTACAAATCGATGCGTGGTGCTCAGCTCAGTAACACCCTCATTCATGCAAAAGCTTTGGAAGTGAATACAGGTAAGTGTTACTTCTAATCTCCGGTGCCATTCGTGATTGATTGATCCTTGCACCCTCCAGGGCTTCCAGTGGGCGAAAAGCACAGCCTTAATGAAATCCGCACCCTAGTGAAGCAAGACCCGGTGATGCAGGAACTCACAAACGATGATAAATTGAAATATTTGCAAGCGCTGGATGAGCATCGTGCTCTCAGGAACATGGGCATGCGTGCGAACAACACTGCTGCAGCCAAGGACGTCCAAGCCACACTGGATCGTGTTTTTAAAGAGGTATGTGTTGTGTTCTATCTGAAGTTCGCATTACAACTCTCCCGCAGCTCAACAACCTCGCAGTCCGTACTGGAACTTACACTTGTCTCTTTGCGACATGCGGTCATGTTTTTGACTCGTCCCAGGCGACGTGGTTCAGTACGGATAATGTGATGGACTTTTGGGAGGATGTGTTACTACTCAAGCCAGATATAATCGCCCGAAAGCTCGAGCAGTGGGCGTGTTCCTTTGGTCACAGTGAGTTCATGTCTTTCCCTTCGTTCTCCATCTACTAATCTTTCATGCTTTAGATCTCGAAGAGCGACACTCGCTCGAGCACATGCAGAGAGCATGTGCTCGTCTACTCAATTCTGGTCTCCGTGAGTGTCCAGCTTTTCGTTCTTGCCTTCATCAACACTTATTTGATCCAGGCACCATGACAAAGCAACACAGTGTGCGGATGAACTTTGTGAACTTCGAGACCGCCATCAAGTCCAAGCATGGAATTGACATCGTTGGGTGGCCAAACGGCGTCCCATTCAAATCACCCTTCAACATACCAAACATCGAGGAAGTGCGTGCACTCCGTGAGGCTCTGAAGTCGGGTGATTGTCGATGGAAACACATGTCCGCTCGGGAACGTCGTGAGCACTCGGACGGACTTCAGGCACGTCGTGCAGCCGGCGAGACAATTGGGAAGATGCGCAAGCAACGTTCAGATGTTGGCGTGAAACGAAAGGGAAGACAGTCAACAGCGAGCAAGCAACAGCCTGCGAAGAAGAAGAAGAAATCTACGGTGTCTGCGCAGTATGTCAGCAGCGGGGAGGAGAGCGATAACAACTCGGGGGACGATGTCTAGGTCAGTATAATTCGCATTCTCATCTTGTGTCACACTCATCACTGGTTCTAGTGTGGTCAGCATTCAGTCCTTCTGTATCAACCAAGGGTCTGTTTCCCCGGACCAACTCTCGCCCTGGATCACACCTCTCGTTCCTGATGCATACATACCCGCCACTTGAGTAGTTACAATGTTTCACCTCTATTATCCATTCTAGAGCTCATTTTTTCTTTCCAAATACACTATGTACTGCATTCCCATGTGATATGTGCAAGTGCACCCTTGAGCACACCTCATCTGAGTGAGATATGCATGTTCATCGTGCACTGGGGGGGGTGTGAGGGGCATGGGAAGTGCATTGCAGCAGCAGAAAGCCTTTATTTGGCAACAGGAACATACACTGTGGGAATGATAATAGGTGGGGTAGGGTGAATAGGTTCGTCCCAGGGGTTTTGTAGGTAAGGGTGTTAGTGCAGAAGGGTTTGCCAAGACTGACTGCAGCACTGGGGAGTGGTCCGGATGATTCAGATAATGAGAATGACCTGAAAATGAATATTCTGGACTAGGAGAAGGTCTGGAGACAAGGAAACAATATTCTGGATAGAACAAGGTCCAAACGACAATGCTGATGATGATGGGTGACTTAGAGATGATGGGTGATCAGGGCATATAAGCACCAGATGATATTCTAGGAATGTCAGTACAAAATTTATAGTCCAGGCATACCCAAGACCGTAACCAAGGAAATGACAGGTACACATGGTACATGTCTAAACACATCGGAACATGTTCCAAAAGTAAAGGATAAGCATAATCATCAATGAATAAGCAAGAAACAATAAGCCTGCACCAAAATAAAGGTATTCTGGACCAAAACCAGCATAATCTGGACCAGATTACATAGATTTTCCAGTTGGATAAGTAAATTTCTGGTTGGAAATTGAACTGGACTCAAATTGGATGCAAACCAGACCACATCGGATGGAAAGGACTGGATGCTGGACGCTTGAGGACACTTAGAATACTGCTAAAGAAGGGTTTATGAATGTAGAGAGCCACAGGCTCCTACAGCATGAGGTGTGATGTGTTGCGCTGCCTGCAGTGCCATTAAACTTGACATGGCAGGATGCCTTTATTTGGCAATCAGCATGCACATGGTACAGGCAATGGGTGCAGGCCACACTTTGGATGACAGGGCCCCCCAAGATGGCAATCCATACATGTTTGCCATGTGTCAGCTATCAGACATTGCAGCATAGTGGTGACATGTGAACAACCTCCCTTATTTGGTAGCTGGCACATGCCCATGCACAAGGTAGACCTGCTTGCTGGCTGAAAGGTACAACATTATTCAACAATTATTCATTTGGGTAGGAAAGTCGTCAGGTGAGTCATTTTAGACCTGTCATGCCATGATACTGTCATGTCTAATACTACTGATTAAGTGGGAGCCTTAGGTGCCTCTAGAGTACCTGGTCATCTCAGAGAACCACTTCAGGACATATATATTCTGGATTCCCCTTCCACATGAAATAGTCTATCGGCATCTCTCCCTTTCCATTCCTCATCACCTCAGACTTTCAAATATTTCCAAGTGTCTGCTACTACAGGAAGAATCACATCCTCACTGGAGATTCATCCTTATACAGGATCTCCTCCGATTCAATCCTTCTTGAGGCTTGATTATTCAGATCTACAGGCACCTTTACCTGTTAGACCACTGGGATATATCACACCTGACCTTTCACCACACACTGTTACACCACTCCTTGCATGCTATCCTCCTTGGCAACCCACCATTGACCAAGTTCCAACTCCCACAGATCATAATGACTACCAAGTTTCCTACAGTTGAACGCTGCATGGAGGTGCTCATCAAGGAACACCTTATCCTACAGAAGCATCAAGGCTGGATTCCTACTAACAGGTACTTGCAAGCCAGGTTCCCTGAAAATCATCTTCCTCGATTGAATCCAGACAGAGCATATCGACCTATCATCACTCCCCTTCATACAGGAACTGGTTAAAGCAAGGACCTCATCTGGATCCTTTTTCCAGACACAGATGCTCAGCCTCAGTTGAGGCACACCCAGAAGATACAATCAGGATAAATGGTAATCCCATTCAAGATTCAACCTCCTGAGGTTGGTTGTAACCCAATCCCTCATGAATATACCCATCTCAGATCACCATTCAATTCCTTCACTACATCCTATCTTTATGAGGGAGAAATGTTGGCATCTGCCTATGAAGGTGCTGGTTGGGCCTTTTCCAGTCACACATATAATACCACTCCCTTCTCCTTCATCCATCATCAGGGCTTTGAGGTCTTTTGTCATGATGCTTTCCCTCCTTCCCAGGATACCCTTGACTGTGTCAACATTGTGGAATCTAATTTAGATTTTGGAACATCATGGTGGTACCATGCAGAAGCTCTGGAAGAACCTCCCTTTCTTGAACATTTTGAACAAACTCTAGCACCCACATCCTGAATGTTGAAACAAGCCAGAGGCGTATTAGAGGGCTAGAGGCATAGGCGATGTAGAGAGTCACAACTCTCTAGGTTCATATCTCTTGTTTTCAGATCATCCAGAGTCCTTTCAAGCATCCATCTTTTGTCCGAAGTCCATCCAATCTAGTCCAGAGTGGTCTGGGTTACTTGGTATGTGTCCAGATAATCTGGTTTCATATCCAATAGTCCGGTCCAGGTCAGATTCCATTCAGATTACCTTCTCATGTCTGGACTTCGTTTCTTTACTTATGTTTAACATGTTTCACCTTACTCAGATGTTTCTACATGCTTCAGCACTTATCTTATGATACATGTGGTACTTATCGTCGCTATGGACACAGTCTCAGGTGTACCTGGACTATAAAAACTGTAGGATGACAAGTAGAATCTGATCTTGGCTTGTCTCGAAAATGGTCGTAACCCATCTGAGTCTTTGATCATCATTTCCACTTGGTTCTCATCGTTATTCGAGTCCGTCTTCACTCTAAACTCATTATCTGGACCTCGTTAAACTCCAGATTTCTTTATACTCGTCTCTTCACCATTCTGGACCTCATTCCTGACCAGATTCTTGTCAAAGCACTTGGCCTTGTTGAACCAAACCCTTCTCCCTTATCAACCTTACCTATAGGACCCCAGGGATGAACCTATTCACCCTATCCCATCTACTATCATTCTTACAGCGATGGGAGTGACAGTGAGGAATGACGAGGCAGAGACTCAGCAGTACAAGCATGGGGCTTGCTACACATGTTGAAGATGTGTTGTCTCTCAGAGCGAGTGCTCAATGATGAGCTCAATCCGTTGACTGTTGTCAAGCAAGATATGAGAGAAGTCGAGTATATCAAACTGGGGACTTAAGGTCCACAGTGAACTACTTTATATACATACAAGCACATGCTACATCAGGGCAAGTGTGGGAGTATGTACGATTAAATAAAGACCATGGCTGCATGT
>JBBPLN010000232.1:0-30805 GCA_038089815.1 Sutorius eximius | reverse complement strand
TGAAGCATCCGAGGCCGTCTTCAATCTTGTACGGGAGCTCCTTGCGCGCGTGTAGATGCCTCCGAGACGATATCATCCGACATGTTTTTACCGACCTCGAGGCTGTCAATGCAGAGCGCGACGAGGAGGCGAGACGAAGCATAAGCATGAGGGACGGAACGAGACTCGTATTTTTTGAAGGTCAGAGTCGACTTCCGATTTCGGTCGAGTCTTCCACGTCACTCAACACCACCATGGCTGGCCCAAAAACTTCCTCGCAGACGACCGTCTCTGGTGTATCGCACACCGTGTCTGCGCTGTGGAGGTCGTACTTGCAGCAGACGCCAGACCGCCTCAAATTCATAGACGGATTCCTGGCCTTTATCGTTCTCTCTGGCGTGTTCCAATTCGCATACTGCATTCTCGTCACCAACTTTCCTTTCAATGCCTTTTTAGCCGGGTACGTGTGCCACTGTCAGTTGGGTTGTTGCTTTGGCTGATTGGGATGTAGATTCGCGAGCTCGGTTGGACAGTTTGTCCTCACCGCCTCGCTACGGGCGCAAGTCAACCCGGAAAATCGCTCCGAGTTCAAAGACGTCTCGCCAGAGAGGTATGCCTCTGTGTTTTATTACCATCGTCGTGCATTCAATGTGCACATACAGGGCGTTTGCCGACTTTGCACTGGGTTCCATCGTGCTCCACTTTTTCGTCTTCAATTTCCTTGGATGAACCAGTCCAGCATGCACGTCGTGTATTCCATACATAACATGGATCACCAGCGTAAGATATAATACATGGCGTGAAAGATGACCGTGACCATGTAAAGAGGAAGGAAAAGGGAAAGTCTGGCCACCGCATGACACGAGGAAGCACTACTTGCGTTCGAAGGAGCTGGAGCGCTACAGGGGTGATTAGGAGACCGTTTCGACGTGCGACGAGGGGGATTACCCCAAACAAGACTACAGCAAAGTCGAAGGCATACTCTCCTGTTCCTGCGTTAGACGGCCAAGGCTGGGTGCGAAACGTGAGGCGTACCGATCTCGAGATATGTCCGAAGTAGTTCTGTGGAATGGTCAGACGGAGCTGGTTGGGGATGGGAGAGTCGGTGCTCACGTCGGACGTCCTTGTTAGGTACTTGGGATAGCGCAGGGCTGATATGGGATGAGCATGACAAAGTACGACAGACAAGAACATACGTGAGACCGGTGGAACGTCTGACGCCAGCGAGAAAGGCAGAAAAGAGGACGGCGTCGATAGCGAGACGAAAGAGACTACCGAACATGACGTGGATGGAGAAAAGAGGCAGCTTCCCACGACGGACTGGTATAGTACAATTACAACAAAGTACGGTACGTGTGCTGCAGCAACTTTTGTGACGTCTTTACCGTATTTTCCTTTTCTTCCTTGATCACGGCCGAGAACGCCTTGAATCGTGGGGTTCCAGCCTCGCCTGCAAGCGACATTGTCAGCAAGGGGGACCAGATTTGGCGAGACGTTTCTGACGTTGAAGTTGAAAGGCGGCACTCTCGCTCGTGGTGATGTGTCCACCGATGTGACGAATGTGCGCGAGCGCAAAGGGAACCTCTTCCTTGTTGCAACTGGAGACACCGTCCGCGAGGACATGGACGTCATATCCACTCTGGACGAGATCGAGCGCGGTTTGGAGAACACACACGTGTGACTGAATGACGTGAGCGGAGACGAGGGTGTAGTCGGTTAAACCGACCTCGATGCCAAGCAAGACGACGGAGGTGACATGCGGACGGGCTTGCAAGAGTGCCTTGACCTCAGGCACGATCATGGAGAAGAGGGACTTTTCGATCGTCGCAACGTGCAGGTCGCCAAGCGCCAGCAAGTTGATTTCCGGGACAGTTGGTCCGAGGGCTGCGTCGTGCGCGGGGAGATGAAGTGGATGCAACATAGCGTGGGCAGCGATTACCTTTGGGATTCTGCTCCGTCACGATGACGGGTATGTCAAGGATCTAACGCGAGGGTGAGCGATGGAATAGGGAGACGAACCGACCGCACCTTGGCGACCTTGAGCATCTTGCTGCAGGTCAATACGAGCTCATCGAAGCCGTAGATGGCGGTTCCTATTCATCGATACGGTCAGCGGTCGACGAACCTGTCGTGATACTCACTGAATCGAGTCTGAACGTCGCAGAGAAACAAGACCGTACGCGCTGGATCAAGTCTTTGGACGTTGGACATGACCTGATGCGAACAGGCGGAGTTTCAAGCGAGGGTATTAGTATAACGTTGTACGGTCTTGCCGGGGTTCGAGTCGTCCTCCTCGTCCCTCGCTTGCACATTCACGCTCTTTTCTATCTATTCTTTCATCATGGACAATTCAGACGTAACTGCCAGGCAAAGAGTACTTGTTTCTCCTTCTCTTCTCTTCTCACACCCTCATACGTCTTCCCCGCAGTTTCACTCCTTCAAGATGGGCGGCGGTGCGCCCCCACAGAGCCTCCATACCCTTTCCGGGCACTCGCACGGACGATCTCGCTCTCGCAATAACTCCATTTCTTCCATCTCTCCCCTTTCTCTGTCTTCTTCGGCACCCACTCTCGCCCCCTCTGCACCTGATTCCCCCCCTTTGAACACTAATGTATCTCTCAACCCCCCTTCAAAGCGCCCCACTTCCCACCATCGCCGTCGTTCATCAGTTTCAACTCGCCGCGAGTCGGCCGAACTGATGGGCGTCTCCCTTCCGGAGCTCCCCGCCGCGCATTCAGACGACAACATCAACCTGGGCGACAGGGATTCCATCCGTCGCAGAGCCCTCTGGGCTCTCGAGGGAAAGCCCGACCTTGCTTTCTCCAAAGTCGAGATCCCCGACATTTCCTCCCCTGATATCCCCATGACCTGTGACCTTCGTGAGTACCGCCTCCGAGCGCCGTTTCCCACCATAGCTTTAATCGTCGTCTTAGCTACCAAACCCTCCTTCCCCCCTGGCTCTGGCTTGAATGGACTCAATGGTTTTGCTCCCAAGCGTGATTCTTTTGGAAAGATGTTTGGCTCTACATCCGCCTCCAAGGACCAGCTCGGCACCCTTGTCGAGGAGGAGGAGGAGGAGGAGGAGGAGGAGGACAAGGGGACCAAGGACGACAGTAAATGTCCCGCTGATCTGAATGACGAACGCAAAGCGTCTCAACAGGTAGTAACGGCACCTCCTGCAAAGTCTACCTCTCGACATCGTCCCGCCAGTCTCAACCTGCGTCCCTTGTCGCTCGTGCAGGGTAATATCGTAAGTTTTGTTGCAGGCAGCCTGCCCACCCCTACTTCCACTCCAGCTACCCGTTCCAATTATCGAAAGCCATTCACTGCAGCTCCTCTCGACGATGTCATCTCGTCAAATATCAATGCATCCGTTTCCGTGTCCCAGACATCTTCCAGGCGTTTCTCGTACACTTTTAGTGGAGGTTCCAGTCCCTCGGAGCACGACAAGAACAGGTGTAGCAGCATATCTTATAAGCGTTCCACAGAATCGATCCCTCGGGACATGTGTCCGCTACCAACTCCCGAGATGACCCCAACCGAGCGCAGGTTCTCATTTGCAAGCGATCATGAAATCCCCGGCGATCGACCCCTCTCTGTTGCAGACCAACATTTTTTATTTAGATCACACAATGTGCTTCTCTCCCGCATCACCGAACTGGAGCGCACCCTGAGAAGCCGCGCACCTCCTTCATGTCTTTCGTTCGCTTCGGATACATCTGCGGCATCCTCCGAGCCTAACGACGAGATGCTGCGCCTCATTTCGGATCTCAAAGCCGAGCGCGATGAACTGAAGCGCGACGTGGATGGTTGGAGACAGCGTGTCGCAGATTCAGATAAGCAGACCAGCATGCTTGCCAAGAGGATCGAGTCAGAGAGGAGGGAGGCTTGGGTTGCTCGCAGTCGCCTTGGGCTGCTGGAAGTAGAAAAGTCTAGCCTGGAAAAGGCTGTGGAACTCAAGGCTGTCGCACTCTTCAAATCCGCGGCTGAAAATGCGGACCTCGTGCGTGAGCGTGATGGAATGAAGGATGAAATCATGAAGCTCAATGCTCGCCTCAAGGATGCGGACGCAGCCATCGACGAGCTTGCGCGTCTTCGTGCTGCCCTCGAGCAGGAGCGTATACGGCGCAAAGAACTCGAGAAACTCTTGGATGACGCTGGCCTCTTGAACACGCCAAAACTTCCTCACACGGTCAGCGGGTCCTGGAGGCGGCCATCTTTCCCTGCGAAACCAGTTGCCACGCGCCCCCGCGGACTTGGGTTCCAGTCTATTGACTCTGAAAGCTCCACCACCGATGTCGAATCAGTGGACGACAGTTTCGCCAAGGCCGAGCTCACCTTGGATGCAGTCGCAGAAGAGTCAGAATTGTCGAACGAGGAGAACGGCCTGGCTGGATATGAAGACGAGGAAGATTCTGATCTTAGTTTCTCCAGTCCAGATGGTTCATCCATTGGCTCGGCTGATGAGTTTGACATCAAACCCCAAGCTCCTGTACTTGACCTCCCGGTCTGCCCATCTTTGCCCACCCACCCGACTCATGCATCCCGTGCGTCCCTCTCAAAGACTTGGACCTTCCCCAGAGGAAAGACGGTCGTCCTCACCAAGCAGGATGAAGAGGTTGACCGCTTTTTCGGATGTCTGGATGACGCTGACCAGAGTCCACCCCAATCCGAGGAAATGAACCAGAGTACATTCTCATCCGCATTTTGTTCCATGCCCGATGACGACGAGTTACCACCCTTTGTTCTTCCTTCCGACGTTGGTGTCGTGGTCGAGTTTGCGTCATCCAAGAGTCCTCATGCTGTTCCTGAGGATGAAGAGGATGGTGCCACAGATTTCAAAGATGGTGAATTGGTCGGCGAGGAAGTTGAAGGTGGAATACGATTTACCTTTAATGCCCCACTCATCGTCTGTGTCACGCCACCCCCAGATGTCTGCATAACTCCACCTCCCGAAATACGCATTACACCTCCGGAGACTTGCATGGCAACACCCGCTATACGCCGTGGGGTGGAAGACTCCATATCTGGCAAACCCATTCCCGTCCCCGAGCCGGTTGAAGATGATGAGGACGAGAGTTCGTTGACCTTGGTATTTCCCCAGCAAATTCAGCCAAAGCGTGTCCAATGCTCTCCCCCACGTTCGTCGCCACCTACTGGTGGCTCACGCCCGAGTAGCAGGAATGACAGTCCACCGTCATCGATTCCTCGGGCAGTTTCCCTGCGAAGCATATCTCCCAAGATGCCGTCAATCATGTTCACGCCATCCAAGAGCGTGTCTGGTCGCTTCATGGCACCATCGTCGCCTTCCTCGAAGAAAACGCCATCGTCGATCCCACAGCCGGCCAGCTCGCCCAAGTTTTATTCTACGCCTGCGAAAGTGCAGACGTCAGACATCTTGTTGAAGCATGGTCAGTCAAGCACCACAAATGGTTCGACGTTTAAACCCCATTCCAAACTTTTCATGAGTACGCTCAACTCAACTATCTCTTGTGCTTCACAGCCAACGATTCCCTGTCCGCCATCAGATGCCCCAGCTCCACGCAAGGTGGGGGCGCTTCGTCGGAGGTAAACCGTCCCAGCAACCCTGACGCACCGTCCAACGGTTGTGAATATTCCTATGCTCAAGACACTTCATCATTATCTTCTATCATGTCCAATCCGCTTGCGGCACGACTACCCTTCCAGAAACTATCAAATTTTATCTCCTCGTGGACGCCAGGTGCGACCGCGGTTGCATCTCTTGTTGATCCTGGCAGCTCAGGCAGTCCGATTGTGAAAGCAGCGGGCTCTGCCAGCTCGCTGTCGGACGTTAACAATGGTGCAACTCGCCCAGCCCAGGGGAGGTTCGTCTCGAGGGCTAGGCAGTTGGAGAAGCTGAGGAGCAGATTCAGTTTGGAAAAGAAAAATGGGACAACGCCCTGTTGCATGGTGAGCGCCTGCAAGGGTTGCGGCGCGGGCGATGTTTACTTGTGATGCGAGTCCACCCTTGAGGGTGACAGCTTGTCTTTTTTTCTTGGGCCCAACACAAACTATGCTTCTATGCCTCTCCATTCCTTGCTTGAACCTCCCTGGTTGCTTGTCACATATTTCTTGCCTTTCCCTACCATTCGTCTCCGTGTATTACGGTGTCGTTTGTGGGCCGAGTCGCAACACGATGTGCCAATACAGTTGTCGCTGTATTTTATATCATCCACAAAACGTTCCAGGATCCTTTGTTCATGCCCATTAGTTTGTCAATCCATCCATGTTTATGCTTTACGACCGGGCGGTTCGGAGGGACCCGGGCATAGCGTGAGAGCTTGTACTACGTCCTTGCTATTCGACCGTTTGAAACATCAACAAGACCATTACATTGAGCGTCGAACATGGCTGGCAAAGGTGCAAGGCAATTCATGCGGAACTGGTACGCCGTCGAGGTATAGTCTTGTTTCTTGCTCGCCGAGTCGACTTCTGAAGTACCTTCGTTTTACAGGCTATCCCAATGTATGCACTTCTCGATTCTCGACCGAGTGCAAGTACTAACGTCAACATAGCTATGCAGTCGTCGGTTTGGCGGTCGGTGGTGCTACCTGGTATCTGACACGTCTCGCTAGAGGTCCTACGGGTAAGCCCCACCTCCATGTTCTGTCCCGAACCTGACCGACGGCGTCAAAGTTGTCTGGACGAAGAGCAACCCCACCCCTTGGAACGACGTCAAGCCCGACGAGAACATCAAGCTGATGGATCCCTCTGGCAAGTTTTCCAAGAGGTTCGTCCTCTCGCATCGGTCCATACTCACTCGTGTTGACGCTCATGCACAGCTGGTCCCGGGACAAGCTATAAAGAGTCGATTATTATTATTTTCATATTGTCGACCACATGTTCTGTTTGGGCGATAGATGTGCCAATGACACTTGTCGAACTCACTTGCCGTTTGGACGATGTGAGCGTGTGGTCTTGCTGTTCCATGTGACCGCGACCCTTTTGTGCCAGATCATGGGGTCATAAACGAGCCCGCGCTGACACCGTCTCTGACTTTAATCGCCACCATGGTCGAGCGACTGGATGCCCCGCAGCCTGTCTTTCCTTTACCGCCCCTAGCAGAGATACCCGACGAGGACGTCGACAAGCCGGACGAGACGAGGCTTATCGTAAATGAGATTGATTCCCTCGTATCACACATGGACTGATAGATTCCCGCTCTCAGACGACCCACTTTGGGCCCGCTGACGCCACGTTTCTCACTATACCCGCAGTCGTGTTCGGTGCGGCGTCGTTCTCGACTTTTTACAATAGCGATGATCACGTTCGGGGTGTTGTGCCCCTGAGGACGACGAGACTCGCGCTGAGGTGCGTGTTACGTACGTTTGGATGATGTACAGGTGGAGACTGGCGTGAACGACAGGTATGGCATTCGTGCGTTTGACACGGCCCCGTATTATGGACCGTCCGAGATCGTGTTGGGCAACGCATTAAAGGCGCTCGAGGACGAGTTTCCTCGATCGTCCTATCAGATCGTGCGTGCCGATCCGTTCGAGGCGATCGGTATGATGCGCTGACAATATACGTGTAGTTCACGAAATGTGGTAGGTTCGGAAACACGCGCGACGCATTCGACTATACCCCGCACGGCGTACGCGCCAGCATCCAGCGCAGTCTCGCGCGATTGCACACGACGTACCTCGATACCGTATACCTGCACGATGTCGAGTTCATCGCCGAGTCCAAGGGACCGAGGACGTCGGGCGATCATCGCGGCGCGTTGGGCGCCGAGGCGGAGGCGTATGGGCTGGGGGTTGGACAGGAGGCGATCGTGTACGGTGATGGCGATCGTGAGGTTCTCGCCGCCATTGAGGAGTTGAGAAGACAGCAGGAAGCGGGCGTCGTCAGACGGGTGGCCATCAGCGGTGCGTCCTTTTCCCGACCTCGCGGTCGAGACCCAGGCATTGTGAACGCTAAAAATGACGGTTGTCATTCGCTCCAGGCTACCCGTTGCCCACCCTGCTGCGGCTTGCGATCCTGGTCAAGCACACGCCGCCGTACAAACCGTTGGACGTCGTCATGTCGTATTGCCATCTTAACCTCCAGAACCGCACGTTGTTGGATTTCAAGACGGCGTTTGAGCAACGCGCGGGCGTCAAGCAAGTCCTCACTGCATCCCCGCTTAGCATGCGACTTCTCACCCCCAACTTCCCCGCTTGGCATCCGGCGTCGGAGGACATCCAGGAGGCCGCCAAGGAAGCCACCCGAGTGACTAGAAAACCTGACGGTGAGAGCGGTTTGCCCGAGCTCGCTTTGGAGTATGCCTTCCAGAAAGCGAGGGAGGTGGGGATATGCACCGTCGTGGGACTTGGCTCGCTCGCGGACGTGCACGGAAATGCGCGGATGTGGTACAGTGTGGACAAACAAGGTCTCGGACAAAACCAGGAGTGGAAGCAGCGCGTCCAGGATGTGATATCCGTATTTGGAGACGGCAATGGCGGAGTGTTGGATCGCTCCTGGGAGAACCCCAGGTTTAGTTCTGGATGAACTACACAGGCAAAAGAAGCAAAGAGGGAGTTCTGTGTATTATCTTTACAAGCACAATGGTACCATAAGCGTACACGCCAAGAAATTGACCATCTCTTTATCCAAGGAGATCTGGCTTCGTGTCTCACCGGGTCCGGATGATGCCAGCATTGACGAGTTTAACGATCTTGTCGCGTATCGCCGAATTCTTCATGTGGTCCTGCAGCGCACCAGGGTTAGACTGTGCTTGTTGCAAGATCTGTTGCATCACGGGGTCGGACATGATTGCCTGGGTCGTAAAACTCGAGTGAGTTGCATGGTCATTGAGACATGTCCAACACGAGACTTACGGCTACTTCGGGATCCTTCATTGCTCGTTCGAGCGTCTGCTCCTCGGTTTCCCCTGCACGCTGACTAAAGAGTGCTTGCTGCGTCTTGATCTCCTGAGCCTGGATCTCGGCCGTATGTGTGCTGGCAATATCGGCCGTCGTTGCGGCCTGTAGGGCCTCGAGTGCTTTGGTGTACTCGCGCATCGAATGCAGGACCGAGGCCTTACGGATGTGGGCTTTGACTATAGTCCCTTGACGTCAGTCCGCGTCCGACTGGTGACAAGGCTCGCTTACCAAACGAAGGATCGACCCTGATGGCCTCGTTGGTGTCCTTGAGCGCTTCGGCGAACGCCATGAGCTTCATGTATGCTGCAGCACGGTTATTGTAACCCCGGGCGTCCGAAGGGTCGCGCTTGATGCTCTCCGTGTAAAGCCTGACAGCACCTGCAAAGTCGCCCCCCTTGAATGCGGTGTTGCCCTCCTCACGAGCGGTAGCCGCCTTGGCGGGGTCGATATACGCTTGACGTTCGGATTCTGCGAGCGCCTTTTCGGTAGCCTGAAGCTTGCTGAGGATGCCAGCATCGCGGTGCTCGGCGAGCGACTTTTGGAAGTACTTTTTGGCGGATACAAAGTCGCCCTTTTGAGAGTAGGCCGAACCGATACGTCCGAAGGCCTTTGCGAGCAGCTTAAAGTCGGCACGGTGCTGTGACGTGCATGAGTACCGACCCAGTTTTCTGAAGGGATGAAAACTTACGCTCCGTCCTTCTTCGACTGCCTTTTCGCATGTCTCGATACACTTGTCGTACTCTCCTTGCTCAAAGTACACAGCACCAAGGTTGGTAAGGAAGGTGATGTCCTTTGGCCAGAGATCCCAGGCCTTTGAGAATGCAGCAACAGCCTCGTCGAATCGTCGTTGCTTGTAAAACTCGGACCCCCTTTCTTTTTCGGCGAGCGCATCAGCCTTGGCTTTCGCCTCTTCAACATCTTCCTCTGACATCTCGACATCTTCTTTTTCTGGCTCAGAAGCGGGTGGTGGGGTAGGCTTGCTGTTAGAACCGGAAGATGAGGGGGTCGGCTGGGCACGAGGAGGGGAAGGGGGGGAGGTCTTCTTGAGACCGGGGGGGAGATCGTCTGATCCCTCTTCGCGGGAGAAGCCTTGTAGGTCGATACCCATTGCAACACCAAGGACGTCGATCATCCTTGGATCCGAGCTCAGAGCTCTAGATACAAATCAGCTTCCTCCGAGGTATATCATTATATTCTTACGATTCTGCAAGCCTGGGGTTTTGTTGCATCAATTGAAGCTGCGTTGAGGAACGATCAATGATATCATCCAAGGTGGTTTCAATTTGGGGTGTCTACCTTCTGAACGAATGCAGGATCCGCGAGATGCTTTTGGGTGCGTGGATTCGTTGCAAGCTTCCCGATGAGATTGGGATCATTGAATATCCTTCCAAGTCCCAAGTCGGGCCCTGCACTGGCATCCCTGGCTTTGCGGTCATCAGTGCTTGGATGGGATCAGGAGGAGTACGGGGAGCGGACCTTGTGCATCTTGCACGTCCTGAAGGCCCTTGCGAAGAGCGGGACTGTCTTCATACTGGATACCTTGCTCGTAGGCAGCAATGGCTTCGTCATATCGGTGAGCTCCATGCAAGGCAGCACCCTTCCTTGCATAACCCTTTCCCCAAGATGGATTGAGACTGACGCACTGAAAGTTGAATAGGATATCCATTAGTAGACAGTACCGATGGAACGGAGACGGCTCGACGACCTTTTCAGCGTCTTCGAGCGCCGCGCTCCACAGCTTTTTGCCAGTTCTTGCCGCGCTCCGGTTGGAGTACAAGACGTGATTAGAGGAGTCGATGGCTATGGCAGCCGTGAAGAGCTCGATCGCCTTGTCATAGTCTTTGGCTGCGAATGCCTTGTTGCCTTGATCTTTGAGGGCGTTTGCCTATGACGAATCGAAGATGGTGCGCGATAAACGAGTGGAGTTGTACTTACGTCGGCCATGTGTCTCAAGGGCGAGTGCCAACCTGGTCTACGACGACTTAATATACTTCCAAAGTAGTGTCTCCCCTTTTGCACAAGGGAACCTTCTCGAAACTTCACGCATCATTGGTAGGCATCTATTCGTTCGCGAGCCAAGTCCAACATTTAAACCGTCTGATAAACAGGCTGGTCGCGTTGCAACTTGGCCAGTACCATGAATGGTTGGATGCTCCCATGGGTTACATCGACGTCCCTTGGCTCATCCCACCGCCCAAGGACTCTGAATTTATCATGGACGACGTACAGGCACAAAGTACGTGATTCTCCCACTCGACTCCGTATTGCCGACCGTGGTACTTTTTTTTTCATAGACTGGGCTAGACCCCGCGCTCGGCTTCAGGGCAACCCGCCTTGTGAACATGGATTGTGCGTAGGGCAACGGACCACAGAGTCTAGCAATGCTGATTGAACTATCAGCAGGCGTTTGTCTCGTAGTACCCGCCTCACACTCTCTCGGTGTACCTGCCAAATGTCACGCGTGCTGCAGAGTGTACGGTGCCTGCAGGGACAAGTTTATCAGTTAATGTGCACGCTTTGACGCGTGAGCCCGTTTTACTTCCTCTCCCTTCTGCTCTCCGACAGTGAGATGTATGCCCCATTTCCAGACTACCGCAGAGACACCATTACAACGACATCCGACTTTGAGTCGGTCTACTTCAAGCCCAAACAAACCACAGGCCCCGAATTCTATGACCGTAGCGAACTTTCGCGCAAGATTGGCCTCGTGGGCGTGGGCGTCGCCTCGTTGTTCAGTTCCGTCTGCCTCTTTGTGGCTTTTGTGATACTCGTCACCAAAAGTTCGGTATCTTCTGGCGTCGTGGTCATTTCTCTCCAGAACGGCGTGCAGAGGGAGCTGCTTTGTCTTGGACTCAACCTGGTCGTCACGGCATGTACGGAGGCGACTGGCTTCGTCCACGGGATTGCATTGCGCTCCGCTCTGGCATCCCAACGACGGCTGCGCTTCAATACCAACCTTCGTCTGCTCTCCGCTGCGAACGGTTGGTTTACCGCGAACGGCACGCTGTGCAATCTCGTAATGGCGATCCTTTTGATCGTGTCCTACAGCTCAAGTTTGCTGGTCGCCCTTTCGGTCGACATGAATTCGTCAAGTGGGGTCGGCGGGGGTGGCGTCGCCATCTGTGTTGGCCAAGTCCCGCTCGTTGTTTTGGGCGTTTCCCTCCTTCTTCAAGCGGTTATCGCCCTCATCAGCGTCTGGGCGGCCGATATCTTGACGTGGAGCTCCTCGCCTTTCGATATCACGGCCGCGCTCGTCCACCATGCACAGATCGTTCCGGAGCAGGGACGGTGTATGCACGGCGTTGGGGACGAACGACGGGGCCCAGTGGCCCCGTCCCCGAAACAGCCGTCCGCGTGGCGCGCCCACTCGAGCGTTCGAAAAGTTGTCATGACGCTTTGGGCCCTCGTGATCGTTTGCATCGTCTGGGGCATCGTCATGGTGCGGCTCTCCGATCGCAGTATATCCAATGCCATGAAAACGTGGTCGTTCTTCCCGCAACCACAGTCCCACGTCATCGCCTATTCCATCCCTCTCAAAACTGGAGTGTATTGGTACTGGGTCTTGTACTACATCAACATGGCGGGCATACAAGGGCCTCTGACGCTGGCGCTCCATTGCTCCGAGCTTGTTGTCAACGTCATTCGGGACGAGCAGGTGTGGAGAAAAGCGACGACAAAAAAGGGTACCACGATTTCGTCACATCCTTTGGCTGCCGTCTTTGGGAGCGTTCTCAACGTTGCGCTGCTTGCATCGAAGCCTCTGCTGCGTAAGTCAAGGACCGCGCTGAACTGTCGTTTTCTTGTGTCTGATCATGAGCACAGATTGGATGCTTGGGCTTGCCATCAGTTTGGCTGGGACAGCAGAGGACGGTAGCCTGATGGCCATCGCCGTGAGCATGTGGCCGTTCCAGGTCGGCACGCTTGACCGCAGTTCATTGACCCGTCGGCTCACGTCGTTCGGTTTCTAGATACTCAATTACTCTGGGGCGCTTATCATTTTCTCGTTGACGCTCACCGTCATTGTTTGGAAACAACCCAAAGGGCCGCAACCGGCTGGGTACGGACACATTCAGACGCTTGCGAATTTGATAGACGAGTGGTCGCCCACGATGTGGTGGGGACGTAAGAACAACGGGTATCCTTATTATCATGCGGGTGAGTGTGTGGACGTTGATCGCGCCCTTCATCGCTGACTCGCTCGCAGGAACAAGCGACAGTCGTCTCCCCAAAGTAGAGATGGAGGCGTTGTATGCCTGAACGTTGATCACTTTTTACATTTTCTAGGGCTCTGTGGCAGCGGTCACCCAGACATTTATTCCATGGTTTCTCGTGCATTGTACGTGAGGTGTCTACTACATTTGTAAAGGGTCTGCGCCCCCATGTTGGTTACCATTAAGTTTAACTAGTGACGTTGTTGACCAACTTCTTGCCGGCCTCGATCGCGATCGGGTGAGAAGCACCGTTCAGGCCGATGGCGCAGAGGTTGGACCCGCACAGTTATCAAGTGGCGTCGTTGATAGACCGCCGGGAAGTGTGGAACCCCATTCTCGTCACGGTCCGTCGAACGTGCTTGAATAATTGGACACAACGCCGCGGTCTCGCTGAGGAGATCCAGTCGTAGGTGGCAAGGACACGTGGGGAGGAGCGACGGGATCATACGACCGTCGTCGACGATCGCAGACGTATCTCCCCTCTTCGTCTTCCTCGTACCAGGGGTATGTGGACGAATTCTGGAATTTCCGGGGAGCCGGATCTAGAGGTGTCGAAGTCGCTGATCGGACTTTAATTTTTTCCATGTTATTCCCTGTCTCGAGGGGAGTGCTCCGAAATATTCGCGGTAGATTCGACCACGCCGGACGTATGATCATTCCAAGGGAGGGATGGAAACACGTCTACGTAGGTGAGGATGAGATTCGTTTGGTGTACGAGGGTCGATACGGGACACGGGCTCTTGCTTGCCAGGGCGTTCCTGTCTGGCGGTGAAACGCAACAAGTCCCTGGCGCTGATGGCAAAGTAGGGCACCCACTCCCATTCTCGGATGGATGAAACGCCGTCGAGTGTCTCGATTGGGAAGGTGTGCTGAAACGCTGCAAGATTAGAGGGAGTATTGAGGACGTACGACGACGACGGTGACCGAGACTGGCGTTGCATGACGACCTGGAAGTCGGCGGGGTCGGACACGATCAAGGGCGGTTATCGAGGAGGTCGAGGAGGAGGTATCACACGTGAGAATATGGTTAGGGTTTGAAATAAATAAATAAATAAAACCAGAGTTTTACCTCGGCGCTCGATCCGGACGGGAAACATCACTCAATCATGCCAGACGACAACACCAACGCCAGCGACCCTTCCTCCTCCTCCTCCTCCGTTCCCCGTACGAAACAACAACACCGTACGACCCCCGCCGCCGGTACAGTACGTTCACGAACCAGCCCACCGCCCGGCGACCACGACCCACGACCACCCACAAAGCGCGCTCGCAAGGCCATAAACTGCGAACCGTGCCGAAACAGCAAGCTCAAGTGCGACAGGTAGCCCCCTTCCGCCCGTCCCACTTCGACGCTCACCCTCCACAGAAACCGCCCTTGTTCTAGTTGTGTCCTCAGAGGTCCGTCTCTTGCTCGCCCCCTTCTTCCCCTCCTTACCCCCATCCAGGGACTATTGCCCTTTGTTACCAGGATGCCAAAGGCCACGAGTCCGACTTTCACCTCCGCGACGACCAGTCAGTCTTTCCCCCCTCCCCCCTTCCCCTACTCACCCCGCCGCAGCAATGCCAGCAGAGTAGACCCCTTGCAGGAAATCACCCGTCTCAAGCACTCTGTCTCCCTCCTCGAAACCTACATCCTCGCAAACCACCGTCCTGGCGCTCCCCTGCCTTCCCATCTAAAACATCCCCTCCAAAATCCCGCTTCCACCCCTCCAAAGAAGGAACCCGTCGACTCTGATGTCTTCGAACGCGAAAACGTCCCCGGCATGCTTGGCAGTCATGGCCATGGCGGTTTTTACACTGGCGCCACCTCCGCCGTCACTCACCTCACTCTGGTACTTGACATTCTCTCCTACCCTTTCCCCGCTGATCCCGTGTAGAACTCGAGGCAGTCTGACGACAGCGACCGCCAACCCAGTCATGACGCACAGCTCGACGAAATCGCAACGACAAACGAATACGACAGAGATCTCCTCGCGCACCTCCCCTCCCTCGACGCGATAGACGGCCTCGTCTCATACTATTTTGAATATTGTAACTGGATTTATCGCCACGTTAACCAACCCGCCTTCACAAACGCTTGGTCCCGGTACAAAACGGGTGCCAACGCCGACCGTATCGTTCTCGCTACCGTTTGCATGATCATGGCAATCGCAGTACACTACCTTCCGCCAGGCGACCGCCTCGTGGCTCAATTGGGTGACTCCCTCGAAGAAATTTGTCGTAAATTCTACGACGTCATGCGCTCGGCGCTCGACCGTCACAGAGCCGAGCACAAGACGTACAGTCTCGAGCTCGTCGAGTGTCTGCTCATTCGTTCTCATTATCTCACCCTCGTCAAGACCGACAGCGAGGAAATCTGGTCTGTTCGGGGAGAACTCATCAGTATCGGTATGGCCATGGGCTTGCATCGCGATCCGTGTAAATGGCGCATGTCCAAAGAATTGGCTGAGAGAAGGCGTTGGGCTTGGTGGCACATCATTCTCCTTGAAAGGTCCGTTTCTGCCTTTATCCTCTCACACTCTCACCCACCTTCTCCCGCGCAGATGGCAGGCATTCATGTTCGGTCGCCCGATTTCTATCGCTTCACACCACTTTGATACACAACTCCCAGATTCGGGCGATCCCGTACACCATCCTGACGAGCCACGAATCTATCTCCCGAATCTCCACCTTTTCCGTCTCGCCTACATTCTGGGTGACATCATGGACAGCGCAGTATCCATGCGTCCGGTCGCATACGAGACCGTCCAAGCCCATGACCGCGCTCTCGCACAGTGGATGGACACCCTCCCATCCGAGCTTGACCTCGACGAATTTAGGATAGCGCGCAGTCTCGCGAGCCCGGACGTCGTCACCCGTCGCCTAGGTGTACAGAGCGTGATCATTCGCATGAGCTACTACCATATCCGTTTTACCCTCCATCGGCCGTATGCGTCTGCGACGTCAAAGTCCCGTGATAAACATGCCTCGTCTTCAAAGGACAAGGACTCTAAGCGCGACCGCCACAACATCTCCCTCGACATTGCCGTCGGCGCTGCCGACAAGCTGATCACGCTTGTGGGTCAAGCCCGTCCCGATTTCCTTGCCAATGCGTCGTTGGCAGTTCCAGGGCACATGAACTGGGGCCCATTCCACGTATTCAGCTCCGCCATGTTCTTCTCGTTTCAATTGATTGGGAACCCCGACCAACCAGGCGCATCATTGTTCCGCGCAAATATCCAGAAGGCATTGACGACTCTGGAACTCAGTCGGGGTACACCCGTCGCCGATAAAGCGCTGGACATTCTCCACGCGCTTGCTCCGTTGTACGGTCCAGATTTTGCAAACGAAGACGAGCAGGAACGAGAGCGCCTGAAGGGCCGTGTGCTCGGCCTTGTTAAAACGCTCGCATTCCCCTATCACGATTCTCCAAAGTATCCCAGGGTGAATTCAGTTGATTCACCCAACGCACCGGGATATGTCAGT
The DNA here is from genome assembly GCA_038089815.1 of Sutorius eximius. Classification (NCBI taxonomy): domain Eukaryota; kingdom Fungi; phylum Basidiomycota; class Agaricomycetes; order Boletales; family Boletaceae; genus Sutorius; species Sutorius eximius. The sequence goes on along the minus strand of JBBPLN010000232.1, from coordinate 14,265 downwards.
TCGCCTGCCACTGGCAACTCGGGGAGCCCACAGGGGGGGAACACCCAACCCCGAGGCTCAGGGGATTACGGAACGGGAAAAACAACGAGCACGTCTTCTTCCTCGCTCGTCGGATATGCAGGCGTTCAGGCGTCTCCCGTCCAGTCGATGCCCACGCCAGGGGTCGTCGCTGGACCGACGAGCTCGTCCCCTTTGGCATACTCTGTTCCTTCAACCCAACCCGCACAGCTCCCATCGCAGCCGCAGCTGTATCCTGACGCACCTAGAGCGACCTACACCGTCGAACCTGCACGTCACGCTTTTGGTGACACATCTCGTCCCCCTGGGACCGCCTCCGGGAATCCCTACCCTGATACCCGCGCGACCTCCTCGTATTCCGAAACATACACTCGGCCCTCATACTCTGACCCAGCGCCCTCGCGGAATTTCGTCGACGGCGCACGTTCGTCATACTCTGACCCGCCGAGGCAACCTTACATGTCGGGGGACCCGGCTCTCGGGCGATATCCATATCCTTACTCGTATCCGACGGCGACGGAAGAGGTGACCATGTGGGGCCCCTCCCTTAGTCAAGCCGAGTGGACCCGATTCCTTGACGTGATGGAGCATCCACGACACACGGCCGATCGGCATTGATACTGGCTACCACTACCCTGACGACACTTGAACGGGTGAAGGCTTGGTTTATGTATGTAAAATGATTGGATGGAATATTAATCTCTCTGGTTTTGGTTTGTGGGCTAATTCCTTTCATCACCGATTCCCCTAGAGTTGCAAGTGCGCTCCCTTGTACGTATTTGTGGTTGGTGCACGGCGTTCTTGTCTGTCCCTCCGCCATTGGTACTTTCCTTTTTTTTTTTTCTATCTATTTTCCTCCGTCACGCAAACTATAGGCATATCCACATCCTACTGCTTCTCTGTCTGTACATACTCGAACTGCTTTGACTTGCTGTTACTGTCCATTGCTACTACTATTACCATGTTGTACTGTATCGATATGGCGGAACCTAGCCTCTGTGAACGGTCCTGATTTTTTTTCTCCACAGAACGTTCGGATGTTTCATTTCTCATGCACATAAGCCCATCATGTTCGCCTCTGTTGTCCCTGCGACCACGCATCACTCCAAGAAGAGGCAAAGCACGTCATTTTCCCTTTCATAAGCGCTGTCAACGCGACTACAATTATGAAATGCAGGGATAGGCAAAGACATTTCAAAAGGGGTTCTGGACCCACATCCAACGTGCGCGCATCAAAGAATTAAGAAAAAAAAAATCATGGAGAAATCCTGCTTATTTTCTGCAACCGCTTGACGCGATTACTAATCTCCATCTGGAGCGTTCGTCGGAGCGCTTGTCCACGGGGCCCCAAGTCGTCCTGCTCGGCGGCCGCAACGAGCACTTGATCGATGAGCGTGTATGGGAGCCAAGTCGCGCAGGACGTTTTCGGTTGTGCGCGTGAGAGCGCAGCGTCTGCCTGTGTGCGAGGGAAAAAATCAGTTGTTTTATTTTCTCTTCTAGCCATGGCGAAATGAAAGGACCGCTTGGCTGACCTTGCGAACGAGCGAGAGCGTGTGTTCCAGGGCGCTCTCTAAAATGTCGAACCGGAGGCTGGTTCGAATGAGGTACTCGTGATGGTGGTCCTATGAATGGGGAAAAGAAAACAAGAAAGAAAACGGGGGTGAGCGTGGCTAGCACGGGACCGAATCAGGAGGGGGACTGACCTCGAGCGTATGTATCAGCCATGGAGGAGGAAGCGACGTCCTGTCATATGACAGGATAGCCTCCAAGACCGCCTTGTTGTACCGATAATCCGTATCAGCACCGTCATGGCGTTCTAGAGCAAGCCTGAGGTACCGCCACCCTCGATCAGCGGTCGTTCCAGGCCATGAAGAAACATTATCCGTCAGGAGCCAATCAGCGGTCTCTTGTCTGTCTAAGCGTCAACACGGTAAGGAACTTGGTCGACGAGGTCACCTACAGAACCCCGGCCGGGTTTCGCGATAGCCTCATACATTGTCCCGCGAGGACAGCAAAAAGTTCACTCATATCCACATCAAGTGCGCGGGCCGTTGTAATCGCGAGCTCAAATTGATTAGCCTGCCCTAGCCGTAGGATTACGAGGGATGGCGCCAACAGAGTGTCTACGACGTAAATAGTCAGCCGTTTCCCCTTGATTAAATTAATCATCATGTTTTATTCACCTGGAGCAGTAAGCAGTGTCGGGTCCCGTCGAATAAGGCGCAGCCTTGCAGATAGTAACGTGTATTCGAAGCGAAGGTCTTCGAGGTCTATGATCTCTGAATCGGCTCCAGTTGTCGAAAGCGGCAAGCGTTGTGCCAATTTCCGCCTTTTACGCGACTATCATCACAAGATTAGCAAAACGAGATAGTCACATGAAGATCGGCATTTACCTCGAAGTCCTTCACGGTTGAAGCAGGCAGTTGGACAACGACCCACGCATTCTTTGGTTCCAGAAGGGACAACGAGTTAATCGCGAGCAAATAGGATTCCAGTTGGTCCTCCATCAACGAAATCACGTCAGCATGTTTGGCGGAGATTTCCTGCAATTTACGTGCACGTTGATACATGGTTCGGGCAGCTGAGAAATCAAGGGTTCAGATACGGTGACTTATTTGAGTAGAAGAAAAATAGAGAATTACCACTCCGATGGTCCCCTCTTCGTGTATACCACGTGTACAGTATTCTAGAGTAGAAGGGCCGAGCACGAGGATCGGTGTTGCGCGCCTTGAACGCAAGGGCGTCGTCGACCTCGGAAGCAAAACCAGCAAAGTCCAGAGAAACCAGCATTTCGATGGCGCTCTCCTCGCACATTCGGTATACGAGTTGGGAGATGCAATCCCGTTTCCTGTACAGAGCTTGCATCAAAAACTTCTATACAGATATGCGTGAGAAACTGTCTTACACGCTATCATATGGAGTTGCGATGATCGATGAATAGGCTTCTTCCCAGGAAGAAAGATCTATGCATCCCCGAATCAGGCCATGCCATATATCCGCTGTGTCAGCCTCTGAGGGGGCGACTGATAAGGCAAGACGAAGAAATGAAACCTCATGTTGCGTAAGGCCATTTGACCTAAACATCGTTGACGCTTCCAGATAGAACGAATAATCCGAATCATATAGAGCATTTGCGGGCAGAACGGACGATAATGCTTCGGCGTCCTCAAACGACAGACCACTGTCAGGACCTAAGGAATTAAAGATAAGACATGATATACGAAAAAAAATTCGTGATTTACCAAAACTTGCAGCGACCTTCTCCATCAGGTTGGCTGCGTCATCCGCACGTCCCAGTGCAATGTAAAGTTGAGCGGTGACAAAGACAACACCGGGAGTTCGGGGCAGCCATGCAAGCATGTCTCGAGAAATATCAGGATGTCCCAAGCTACGAAGGCCGTCGCAGAACTGTACCTCGAAATGGGTGGCATGTGCAGGGGAGGTAGATTGGAGTAGACCAGTGGAATCCAGAAATCGGTGCGCCGAACCTGGGAGTTCAGCACATTCACCTGACTGAGCTATCAAACGGTGCACAAGGGAGGACGTTGGCGCAAAGCGAGAGTAGCTCCTGGACACCTGCATGTTGCTCATGCGTGCGATCATGTCGTCTGTGTTTGTGTCGTCTGATGGGCTGGAATCTTGCGCATAGTCCGCCACTGGCTGACGGGCAGCACGACGCAGCATAGCGAGACCTCGAAAGACTGCAAACACTTCTTCCAACAGGCACTGGTCCCATCCTCCTAGATCATCGGCGACAAAGAATAGAAGGGCTACTAAGGCGAGACAAATGTCGTAGCGAGCCCCCACCGAGGTGGAAACATAGGCTGCCGATTGAGCGACCTTCCATTCAGAGCGCGTAGAAGGGAGTAGCAACTCGACTTCGTCCTCTTCTCGCTTAACTTGGGGATCGAAGCCGGCAGCCAGATCGAGAATGGTTCGGATGTCTTTGTCAAGGTTTTCGACGTCTTGCAACCTTGCAACGATCCAGTTCTGAGTGCCATCGTCAAGACATGCCTTAAAGTCCAACCGTTGCGCCTGGTCACTCAGGATGTCCACAATAGAGAAGGCGACTTCCTGATGGAGAACATCGACAACCCTTGTCTCCACGTTGCGGAGAAGCTCCCGTCCGATTTTGTCGCACAGGGTCCATGCAACGTCGAGAACGGCAAAGTGGGAGTCCACAGCGAGGGACTCGCCGAGGTGTCTATGGATGACAATGGGGAGATCCTCCTTTGCAAGGGTGTTGATGCGCTCCCTTTCAACCACGATGACGCCTTCACTATTCTGGCCAATGCAAAGAGCGAGCGGCCACCGTGCACTACGCTCTACCTCACGACAGCGAGCAACGAACCCCTCCCAATCTCGCTTGAGCGCACTCCAATACCGGTCGTGTTGCATCGCGCCGGTATGCGGGTCTTGTACAAGGGAGACGGTACAACCAACCACAGCGGCAATGTTCTCGACCACGGTGGCATACGATGCCGTGAGCTCTGGGACAGGGGGGCCAGGAAGGGAGAGACAGGCATCTAAGTATTGCTCAAGGGCCGTGCGGATGGTGAGCGGGGAGAAACAGCCTGGCCGCAGAATTGCTTCCATAAATTTCTCTGTGAGCGAGCCAGGAGAACGAAGAAGTTCTTCAAGGTACGCAGGGGTCAAGTCCGCCTCTTGTGCGTGACAGGACGTTGTCCACGTTGTGTTGTCGGAGGCTTTCAGGCTCCCTAAGGATAAGGGGGTTCTCTCCATCATTGAGCAGCCTTGACGTTCCCATAACACGCACAACATGCCGTCGTTAATTATGAAATCTTGCAAGTGACAGTGAGTACTAGCGGCGGAGCAGTCGATGGTTCCAAGTTCGCGCAGTTGATCGGCCGTTGAGTCAAAGATCTGGAAATATCCACCGGAGTGGGAGTCGGTTGATGTTGATACAAACGCGATGACAAACGTGCATTCGTCGTTGGCACCACCGGAGCAAATACGCACAAGATTGCGTGCCTCGGTATCTAAAGGCTCGGATATGGTGCCACCAGACGAAGCTGGTTGCCCAGTCACTCGAGTTGAAATGGTCTTGGAAGCGACACATCCACTTTTTGCGGTCCAAAGACGGAGGACACGATCCCGGGAAAGAGTCCAGGTGTGGCTGAGATCTGTGGGCTGGGGAAGGCTAGCCACGGCAAGTATTTCCAATGCTGCGTTTGTTGTGGGGTGAAGGCCAGGAATGTAAGAAGCAAACGCGCCAAAGAAGGACTTTGGCTGGCTGAGGGTCTCCGTCCAAAGATCTAGGAAGGGGACTAAACACAAATACAAATTGCAGCCCAGAGCACACACCATCGCATGTATCGTCGCCGATGCGCTCCGACTCTATGCGTAGAAGGGACCCATTGCTTAGTCCGATTGCTATACAATGAATGCCCTGTATGTGGACAATGCCCCTGGAGAGATCGGCAACACTTTTGATGATGTACTCCCTGCACCAGTTCGCAGCAGCTTGATCGTGCCAAAGGAGGTTAGGATTTGCGGCCGGTAAGACCAAACGGTAAAGAGACCCGGTGACTGTGACCACGAGCAGATGGAGTTCTTGCTCTGCTGCGGTAAGGATAGCGGGGGCAGAAAGGATGGGAAAGGGAAAGACGAAACGAATTGGGGGAGCTTTGATGGACAAGGAGACGAGCTCGAGGATCAAACCGCCATGGAGAACGCGCAAGAGGATGGAACCAACATGGTGCAAATGCGCGATGGACGCGAAGGACGCGTGTTCGGGATGGAGATCAACGTCGGGTGTTGGTGTAGGAGTGGCGTTGTTGGGATGGGAGGACTGCAAGACGACGGAGGGTGCGTTGACGGAGGGAAAGACGGCAGAGAGCTGGGTGGCAATCAAGATGGAATCGGCTGCCATTGCTGCCAGTAGCAAAAAACTTGCATTCGACGCGGTCTCAAACGATACCTGCCATTTCTGGAACGTACTACGCTACTCTACAGAAGGTCGCTTCGTCGACAAAGTTGGATGTTTCACCGTTCATTCAACGTCCGGGTCACCCTGCAGGACACTATCGAAGGGCGCATTCATAAACCTGGAAAGGCGAATCGTCTGAGCAGAGTCAGGATGAGGGGAAATCGAATCCGCTGTGTATCACACGGACATGACATCCAGCACATAGTCATTTACCAACTTGCTCGGCGAACCGACCTATAAATGTCAAGTCCACTTCTTGGAAGCGGCACCGGTGCGGCAGCACGGTGTCTTACTCGAGAGTCACAGAGATGACTTGAAAATCATACCCTGGAGTGTGCCACCAACACACTCGAGATCATGAGCGCCAAGAATCACATGGCAGCATTAAAACAAGAAATATCTCCTCCCCATTGGGCACCAACGAGGTAGTTGCACCTCATGAAATGGGCATGCTTGACGACCCCAGGATCTAACGAACCCAATGGGAATAAGCACAGCCGGATAACACGATGACAAGGTACTCTGGGTGGCCTCTCTTCCGGCTGGACCATGTCACAGACGGTAAAGATCGACAATTTCAAACGGATGCGAACATGGATCGATCCACACCTAGACTCTGGACACCCATCAGCAAAGACGGTCTGATTGAATTGTACACGAGCTGTGACAGAGTCTACTTGCTGGATCCACTTGACCACATCCGCTCGTAGGGTGAGGGTAAACACGCTCTTGTTGCATTTGACGTGTCGGTGCTCGAGAGAATCGACGAGCATGAGTCAGACCCTGCAACTGGCGGAGTATACCGCATCTGCATGGTGATACGCTAGAAGCAACGCTAGCAAGATCGGGGACGGTGATGCCCCAAAACTGTCAGCTACGACAGGTATATACGCCGCGTGAAGAGTTTACTAGGGTTTAGCGTGTCAACGGGCGAACGTTGGTTTGTTTTTTTTTTGCCGGAGCATCCGAGAGACGGATTGCTGTGTTTCCCGATTGAACATGATGTTGACGAATTGATCTACATGATACGTCCAGGTCAGTTCGGATCCAAACTTTCTGGCACGCCCGTCATTGATGGCCATCCTTTTAATCTTTCTTGCACCTCCGTTTCAGTACAGCTCGCAGCCTTCTCGTCACCACTACACCGCACATGAAGTTCTTCGCGCGAGCGGTAACCACCGCGCGCTGGCTTGCGATGCACAGTGCGCGTGCGATCGGTTAGACCTCGTGCTAAACCATTTCCCCTACGTCTCTCTTCTCCTTTGTCCTACATGATTCACTAGACATCACCCTGACCTCGTTTCAGAGACATATATAAGGTCCCTCCATGCTCCGTTATCCCCCAAGAGTATTCGACCGTATCTTCAGACACCAGCTACTTTATTCCCTGCCTACTTACCTACTTTATCTCCCACTCGTCTTCTCATCATGGACCAGCTAACTTCGTTCGAAGCTCTCCTCTTTCCATCCGATGGTCGTAACCCACACATGGTCGCGCTCATGACCAGCCCGATGTCGATGCCCGACCCTCATGCCCCTCACAGCACTCAATCTCCTCGGATGCCCCACCCGGAGGTCTACATGGACTACATCGCAGAGGGCCTTGGTCCTCGTGCATGGCATTACCATGTAAGTCAAACAGAATGGATCGTCCAGTTAGACGTCACTGATGGCTGTTCTATAAGCTCGTTGAGGCGCTTGACGGCATGAATAAAAAATTTGCTCAGCCTTACGTCGTCTTTTACCCTGTCGTCTCGCGTGATGGAATGCCCTTCCCTGTCAACAAGTGTATCCGAGAGATTCAAGGGAGGGCTTTTCGGGAGGCAACCGCATGGCGCGGCAACATCATCGTCGCAAAGTATCGAGAGAGTCCATTCTCATCCATGGTAAACGGCTCGATTGCCGACTTCCCGATTCTACGGAATTACTTCATGACACACGGTGCGCCTTCTCAGGCAAGTTAGACTGTGCCGGAAACGTTGGCACTGCTTAATACTCGTGCTTTGTGTTTGGCAGGCTTGAGGCAAATGTAAAAACCCTCTCCCCGAAGGCACCCTATATGAGCGGGTGCCGCTCGGCACCTTCTTCAGGGACTATACGGCTTATATGTACATTTATGAATCGTTACGAACACAGTTCCGGTCACCCAGGTTAATGCTCGGTAATCACACCATGTTTCTCTTGCATGTCCATCATTGTTTTGTGATAGCATTCTCTCAATATTAAACTAGCTTCACTGTTGATCTAGAGTTCCTGGTGCTCTCGTTTGCCATTCGTCGAGGGACCAGGCTGTGCCCAAGGCTTGCTACCCCCATCCGTACCCTTGGTTGGGTGCACCGTCTGTTCCTTCTTGGGATCACAATGCTCCGGGATCGGACTCTGAGGGTCAATAGGAGGGTGAAGGACCCTCCCCACCTTGAAGTATGTTTTGTGATCCGCGAAAAAATTCTTCCAATGTTCCACGCCCTATCACGAATCGGTTATAACGCTCATCATCACACCTGAAACGAAGACCCACCCTGAGCTCCTGGTCAGTCAATCCTCGCAAGTCGTGTGTACGGTGCGTCGCGAAGCACCCGGTTCCAAAAGATCTTGCTGCATCAATACCGGCCCTGCACAGCCCCATGGCCCACTCGTCAAAATACCGCGGGATAAAGAATACGGTATGACAGAGCATACATCTTGTGATATGGACCCCCAGGGCCGTAGGTCCGTCTATTACTTGAAACATCAAAAACCTCTCCATCAATCTTCATACACTTGTTGATGAGCGTCCGCGGATGATATAACCAAGCGGAAACCTTACCGCAATGTATATAGGCTTATCTGGGTACGTCCCGTCAAAGGTGGCAAGGTATCGTTCCGAAAACAATCGGCCGCTTGGTTCCTATGTGAAAAGTTCACTTTAGCCATCGTCGCAAGGCGCGGAGGACGGAGTGCGTTTCACCGGCCAATACGTCTTCAGTCTCGTCCATTTACCGTCATACTCCCACAGGAAGCTGCCCGTAAAGAACTTCCCAGCCAGAGCAATTATGAGCAGCAAATAGACGATGAACTTGAGGAGGCCGAGGAGGCCGACAACTTCTTCAGCGGTGGGATCTCGTTCTTCTGGGCCAACCTCTTCTCCGCGCGCAAGCTTCTCCTCGCGCTCCTTCTTGCGCTGTAACCACGCTTGATGCAGCTTCTCTCGTTCGAGTTTGTATTCGTGGTAACTAGCGTCGCTTGAACGCTCGCAAGGATGTTAGGTGACAGCCAGTACACGTACGCTAGAAAGGGCTGGTTCGCAGCCTTCTTGGACACCTTCCTGTTGGGGTTTCCAGGATCTGGCACCATTTCTTCAGCTGGCTGTGGCTTTGGGACATTGCCGTTGGGGTTAAAGATCCAGGACATCTTGGACGACGCGGCAAACTTGCAAAGGCTTGCGTATAGAACAGAAGCGGAAATACCCTCGTGACTTCATCGGCTGTGCTCACACAAACCAATTTCTTGGTTGACGACGAACGCTCAAAGCGAATGTCAAGACAGCGAAGATACGACACCATGCTATGGGGACAGAGGCAATGGATTAAGGTGCACCTGTGCGAAAGGCAGTAGGTACGCATATAATTATAAGGTAGATTGTACACCGCCATGAGATGAGGAAGAAGTCGTGATGCAAGTGATGGACAAGACGGGGTCGGTGCGAATAGTGTTAAGCATGACGAGAAAGACCAGAAAATTATACTGGGTGATGCCAATGAAAGGTGAAGTTACTACTTACGAAGGTACGAAGCCATGACCCCTAGGTTAAGGAAGAAGTGCAGAATAACAACAAGTTGGGTGAAGAATGGATACCAAGCCCATTGTGAGAAACAGGAAGAATGCGAGGATATCGTATCTTGGGGTAATAGTAGAGCAAGTCTGCTGCGGAAAAAAAAAAAGAAAAAGAAAAAAGGAACGTGGTTTCATATTCATGAAGTCGTGGAGGAGCCAAGAAGCTGTTGCTGCCTCTGTTCTCGTTCAGTGGCTTTTGCGGAAACGGTGATGTATGCGCCACCAGTCTCTTCACTCCCTAGGCCTGGCGGGGCAGGAGGGCTTGTCAGAAACTGGATATCCTCGGACGCATCACCTCCAAGCCATTGCTTAGCTTCAGTAAAGCGCTGTGTTTTGATGAACTAGAGAATAGGAATGAGCGTGTTTGTGCGATAAAATATATAGGATGATGTACCTTGGGTAGCGAGTCCATTGCCATCAAGCGAAGTACGTGAGTTTGAATGCGGGAATACAACTTGATAAGCATCTGCAACTGGGTCGCATTGAAGGCAGTGGCTTGACTGGCATCGACTTGCCCGTCAAACGTTTTACCGTTCAAGTTGGTCATGACCTCGCCCAAGTAACTAGCAAGATCAAGTCTCAGGCCGTGGTCAATATTAAGCTCGTTCTGACTCGATGGCGCGAGATACTTGTTGTAAATCTGGAATGCCGTCTGTATGAGTGATTCGTGGTGCCTCTCCATTACTGCTTGGCCAGGCGTCCCTTTCCCTGCGCGACCGGTTGGGACGGTGGCCTGGGCACTTGACGTAATGCTGAACTTGCGCTTGAAATCCTCGACATCCATCCAGAAAGTGAGGTTCTCCTCGCAGAAGTTCGCCTTGAGGAATTCGCGGAAGAGCGCTCGATAGGATGGCTCTTCGAGGATTTGATTCAGACGATCGGTGTTGCTCTTGACGCTCGCTTTTGCATCCCTTGACTCTTTCGATTCAGCATAGGCGCTGTTGAGCCTCTCGGCCATAGAGATCCGGCGATGAATCTTGGCATCGGCGGCACTGACGGTGGCCTCTGGACCCGACTTGGCCGCAGTCTCGATGGTGGCACTTTCCAATGAAGAGCGCTCGTGGAGGTTGGTTACTGAACTGTGAGGGGAGGAAGACTGCTCATCCCACTGGGCCACTCGTTTTCCTTCATCAGTTATCCTGTAGATGGCTTTGGCAGTGCATCGGAATTCACCGTGATGCTGCATACGACGATAAGACAGAGTTCAAAGTAAGCAGTTGATAGATACCACTCACGCTAACGGGTGAATTACCACCGGGAGCAGACCCTCGAACGGTGAAGATGATGGCGGAATCGTTATTCTTCCTCTTGTCGCTAACCAAAGTGATGAGGCCAAAACGGACAAACTGCGCTGCCATCTCAGCCGCTTCCTCTCTCCCGACGACAGATGTGAAGTCGCAGAGCCACTCGAGTGCAGATACGGCGGAAAAACAATATTTGTGTACAACGCTCGCTTTGCTCGCAAGTGGCTGTGACTTTTCTGGCACGTCCATGAGCTGAACACCTTTAGATCGCTCGTGGTACTCTTGAAAAGCGTCCTGTGGCGCGAGGGCGTTTTGAGAGAGGTAATTCGGCTGGCGTCCGACGAAGCGACGAAAGAGGGCAGTTATTACGGACTGGGTCACGATGATCTCGTCATCAGCTGTCCGCCGCTCGAGGTGAAGTAATTTGATGCAGATAGGCTGGGAGGCGAAAACGGGTTGGAGGTGATCGGAGTTGATGCCATTTTTTGAGATGAATCGCTCGAGGACGTGGAGACCCTTTGGGGTGAGGACATACGTGCCACGATCCTTGAATAAATTTGACCCCTGATCAGCGGCATTTTCGATCAGACGAGCATCCATGAAATGCTGGCACATCGCCTTTGCCATTTCGCGGGTCATAGAGAAGGTGGTCGTTGTGGTGGTCGTCACTATTCGTGATTTGTCTCTTGGATCCGGTCCGCGATTGGACTGGGAAAATTTGAGGGAAGCCAAATTCTGAGCAGCTTCATCGCTAGAAGAAGAGGGTGAGAAGATGGAGGGAGGATGGTTAAAGAATTGAGCTGACGTTGAGAATGAATTCGGGAAGGTACGGAAATACTGTTTGTGGGTAGTCAATTGAAGGGATACGACGAGGGTCGCGAACAGATCGAGAGTGTCCTGGAGAATGGAAGGTTGGTATGAAAACGGAGATGAGAGGGATGAATCAACCTTGAGAAAGGGTCTCCCGCGCTTGGTGGTCTTCATCATATGAGAAGAGCTTGCTTGTGGTGAATAATCTGCGCGATCGGACGACATTATGAGAAAGAGAAAAAAAGGAAGGGAGACAGGGATGGGTAAATGGCGGATGGAATTACAAGGAGAAGTGGACGAGAAATGAAGAGGAGGAGAAGGGAAGAAACGAGGAAGAGGACGTTGATGGGGACAGCAGAGGACGGGGCGGAGAGAGAGAGCGGTTCGGAAGCGTGGAAATGTCCGACCGCTAAAAATTATTTTTTATTTTATTTTTTATTTTGCCGTAATTATCGGCCGCCCTGGTCGCATCCCACAGCCATCCTTGACGCCGAAAAGACGTACAGCTCCGTCGGGCACGATGAACTCGAGTCACGATCGGGTTGCTACGTGTCTTCCATTCCGTGTTTCATAGCTTTGCTGTCCCTAAAACGGCCTGTGAGCCTCATGTCGTTCATGACGCTCGGTTCATCAAGTCCCGCGAACTCGCCGCGTTCCCCCATTCCACTTGGTTCTCTTGATGGTGACCTGCAAGCCTCACACCTTGTCGATCACCGTTCAAATACGATACGCTGTCGTGTCTTGCACCGCCCCACCGTCCTTCATGACACGAGCTCTCCGCACGATCCCGACCGGGTCCAGGGCCAAAGCTATTGCGGATCTTGCCTTGTAATTTAACGATCTTGATCATTAGTTACGACAGCGACCCACCATGATCGAATGAACGCGGTCAGGCCCGTTAGGAAGTCTGTTCCAGCTGAATCGTTATCATGTGCGGCGTGAAGAACGGTGCATGTTACAGGAGTCGTGATGTACATTTTGTCGAGGTCGTTTGTGGTTTGGCGGTGGCAATGCACCAAGGTTTCACACATTCGCTTCAGAGGACGCCGCGATGAATTCTGCCAACATCAACGTGAGTGACCACTACAGACGGCTTGTACAGGTGCGACGAAACTTGCTCAGGATCCCGCCGCAGTCAAGGCCCTTCTTGAACAATTAAGAAGTTCTCAAGCGTGGCAGGACACGCTGAATTCAAGTTCACCCCAAATCAGCCAAGAAAAACGTGAAAATGTCCGTGAATCACATTCAAGCACGTTGGAAGGCATACAATGCGAACCGACGGCCCAATCGTCTGTCACCGCTCCGCCAGCTTCGGTTGCTTCTTTGCTTTCCCAGTTGAAAACACCGGAGTGGACATCCAATGCCATCAACGCGTCGCCAGCGACAGATCCACGTACAGTTCATCAATCGTCTCGAAACATTCCTCGGCCATCACAGGAACTACCACCCACCCAGTCAGAGCACCGAACTCCGCGGCCCGTTGCAACAACGTCCTCCGCGCGTGTTCAGGATATCCGTTCCATCTCCTTCCAACAAGCGCTGTCCCATCTGGCACAGCTTGCTACCGATCCGGCATTCCTTGCTGACATTGCCCACGTACGGTTCATTTACCATGTGTATTCCTACCCGTTATTGAAGCGGAACTTAGCTGCGGCAAGAACAAAACGAACTTGAACGACAGTTGTGGGAAGAGCGACAGGCCATACATAAAAAACATGAGGAAAAGGTCAAAGTCGCTCGTACCAAGTAAGCATGTAGAGCTCGTCGTCCATTGTTTCTTCATTCATCGTTCCATTCATGGTAGAGCTACCTTGATTGGCGCAGGGCTATCAAAGCATGAGGCTGATGTCCGAGGCTAGACAACTTGTCAAGGATCCCTGACTAATCGTTGATACAGATGATGAACGACGCATACCGCAAGGATTTGCAGAAATTCGATAGGGAACGGGTGCTGCTTGCTTGGGATGCTCTCATCCAAAAACAACAAGCGGCACTCCAAACCCTCGGAGTCCCGACCATGTTCGCGACCACCTCCCAAGCTGACTGCGAGGTAAGCGTGCGTTGTAGGCTACGATCATGGCTTGACACAAGGGGGGCGTATCCTTGTCGTAACAGAAGCAGCGAAGGGTGGTCCAAGTGCTGGAAGGTTTGTAGGTTAAGCCAAGTAAATCGCCGTGTACGCACTTCTTCTGGAGAGTTATGCTTGAGAATCTCCTGCGAATGATGCCCAAGGTTGTCATGTTCTGCTCTGTCTGCTGACTTTGGCGGCTGCTTCATTCCATGTCCAAGTAACGCTGGTGACGGAAGTTTTGTACCGGTCCCGGACGGCGGAGACAGCGAAGAAAGGGTCGAACTTCCAGAAGTGCCTTCGTGGCGTTAAAGCTTTGTCGCTATGCGCAGGTGGCACCGAGGTAATTATATTGCCTCTTT
>JBBPLN010000231.1:0-30879 GCA_038089815.1 Sutorius eximius | reverse complement strand
CCCGGGTTCCCCGTACTGGCATCACGACTGACATACAACGCATCAAATGCCTTGCCGGGCGCAAACGACCCGATGCGATCCTGGAGACGACATACCTCGGCCCCACCGAGCGTCGCGAGGTACAACAACGTCGCGACGGGTAACTTTTGGTCAGTGAAGGTGCCTTTGGTCCTGACGGGGCCGGACCGGTGATGCTCGGCATGGCGATCGCCATGTTTGTGGTGCTTGCCGTGCTTGTGGTGTCGCGTCTCCTCTGCCTCTGCATGCGAGTCCGAATCGGAGGGTGCATCGGATGAATCGGACGGGTCGCAGCGGTCGCGCGCGTCCTTGCCGTGCTTGCCGGCTCTGCGAGATCCAACACACTTGCAGCACCGTCTGTGCTGACGTCTTTCTTCATCCAGCTTTGCTTGTACGGCGACCATCTTGGACGTCGCGCTCGCCATCTGAATCGTATACAACATCGACGGATTATTTCCCCCGCTGACATCCGAACCCAGGCCAACCTAGGAGAAAAAAGGCATCGTCACAACAGGCCACGATAGGGGAGCGTACGGCCCACTCGCCTTGATGCCATGATCCAACAGCGATCCGACCTTGGCCATCCTGCTACTCAAATAAAAATTGCTCGACGGACAATGCGCGATGCCCGCACCTCGCTTCGCGATCAGATCCTTTTCCTTCTCCGTCAACCACACGCCATGGCCGAGAATCGTATTGTTCCGCAAGAGACCGAAACGGTCGTATATCTCCGCGTAGGACTTGGCGTCGAACATCCTGAGCGCATCCTCTACTTCGCGTCTGCTTTCGGAGATGTGAGTCTGAATGGCGACGTGAGGCATGGACTTGGCCAGCTTGCCAAGCTCGGTGAGGAGCGGTGCGGTACAGGAGAGTGCGAAGCGGGGGGTGATGATCGGGTGAACGAGCGGTTCGTTGGCGTGCGAGAGGGGTAATTGTTGGATGTGCTGGATGAGTGCGATCGTGTCCTTGATGGAGGCTTCCGGCGTTTTTTCGATGTAGTATCCAGGACAGTTCCAGTCCATGTTGCATTTCTGTCCCACGGGTGAGAGAATTGGACACCGAGATGATATGGAGAAAACGTACACCGACGAAGGCCCGTTGACCTAGGCGCGTTTTGTCAGTAGGTTGGTGTACACGAAACACGCGAGGCTACCTTTCTTGTGGATAATGTTTGCGAGGATGATGGTCGCATTGAGATGTAGGCTGCCGCAGTAGCAGCTCGTCGTCGTCTATCGATCGTGAGCTTCTATCGTTTGGGTGCGGACGTCACCACCTACCCCGGATGCGATGGAACGATCGATGACATCGTTGTACGTGCGTTTTGCATACTCTTTGTTTTCAAACTTGGATTCTGTAGGGAAAACGTATTTCATGAGCCAATCGAGGAGTTCGCTGTCACCGCCACTGATGAAGGCTGATGGTTAGCGCGTACGTGGGATGAGTGCGTTGGTGATACGTACGTGCCCAAGATGGGGAACTGGCACGCGTGCTATGCGAGGTGGATAGATTTAGTCTCAATGAACGCGACGAGAGAGATCGACGTACGACGTGCGTATCGATCAGGCCAGGCATGAGAAATTCGCCGGCGCTTGTGTTCAATTTGGTGAACTCGCCCTCGTCTAACCCACGCAGGGAGATGGTCTTTTGGAGGTCCGACTCATCAACGTCCTCGTCGATCCAGACGATGTTCCCGTCCAACCCGACGGCGATCAAGCACCAAGGGAGCGCGACATAATACTCCAACGAAAATGGATTGATGACTGGGCCAAAGAAGAGATTGATCATGACGACCTGATGGAAGCAGATCAGAACGGGGTGGAAGGAGTAAGCGATCGGTCTCGTTTTTATAGCCCGGGAATGGGGACAGCTGTCTTGTTCGGATTAGCGTGCTAGAGTACGTGCGTATCCCCATATGCGCTGAATCATGCTCGGCTCCTGAAGATGTGAATGAGTACGTTCGGTACAAGGCGCAAAAGGACGAGGTACAGAAGGCTGGGTTCACAGACAACCCCGGCAGAGTAACGGTCCGATCCGTAGCTATGGTCACGTGCACTGACTTGTTCCACGTTTTGATCCTTTTTTTCGCATCCAATCTGGTGAGTATCGTCGACTTGCTTGCTGGTGACTGGGCTAACGTGTCCCACAGAACGTGAATCGTGTGAGCATCGTTGCACGCAGGACTGCCCTGCGACGCTCGTCGTGACATTCTCGGAGTTATAACTACGATTGACGAGGCCCATTCTTCCACCCGGCCTTCGTTTTAATGCTCCGATACATGGATAGTCTCTCGAAACCAAACAACGCTGCTCCGTATTACCACGGGTCGGTGTTCACCGTAGAGTCGATATGTTATAAATGTGATTCTCTGCGTTTGCGCCATGCTGCAATCGGTCTTTTGGCGTTGGTTGTTGTCTGACACAGCCACGGTGGATGCAGAGAGAGCGCGCGTTTTGTCGTTGTGTGTTCGCGCCGTCATGACTCTCCCCGCCAACGACGCTTTTTCGCTCGGACTCGCTCACGACCAGCCACGACGCGCTTCTTCCCGCTCCCGTCGCTCCACCTCCCCGAAAATTTTGTTTTCTTCCCCGTCTGCCTCGCCTTCGCCCGCCCCTCTTCCCGTCCGCATGTCCCCCAAGAAGGCGCACAGACGGAAACACTCTGCAAACCACGGCTCTCAGAACAACATCCGTATCACCGGCGGAGAGCCCACCATCCAAGAACTCGTCGAGGAGGCAGAAAACCGTGCCTCAGTTTCGCCCAAACGCAAATCCAAACATGCTCGCACCAGCTCGACCCCCAATGGTATTGCATCACCACCCAACGGCGTTGCGAAACCGAATACAAGCACGATCGACTGGGAGGTTCCGCGCAAGGCCTTGCATTCGTCAATCGGTACGTACTTGTGCGCGTGTGACCGGTTTTCGCTCATAGAGGGGTGAACGGTCAGGATTCTTTACGATATACCTCTATGCCTCCGATGGGGACCCACAGCGCGTCATCGTTGCGTTGAGTTCTGCATTGGCCGTGTTGATACCCATAGACATCTTGCGACTTCGCTACCCTTCACTGGAGTATGCCTTTGAGAAGTGCGTCGGCATCTTTATGCGCGACAGCGAAAAAGTGCGCCTCTGTCCCGACATTAGCCTTGGTTATTGATCATCGATGACCCTTGCAGAAAACCTCGAACGGCGTCATATGGTACATACTCGGCGTCAATGCCGTCCTCGTTGCGCTCCCCCTCGACATTGCCGTCGTGTCGGTGCTCATGTATGCTGTCTTGTATTCACTCTCGCCCATTGTTGACTCGATATCTACACAGCCTTTCATGGGCTGACACAGCCGCATCCACGTTTGGCCGCCTTTATGGAAGCCGAACGCCCCGTCTCCCCAAGCGTCTTTTCGGCATATTCCCTCTCGCACCTCGAAAGAGTTTGGCAGGCTTCATCGCTGCCACCCTCACCGGTGCAGCTATTTCCACAGGGTTCTGGACGCTGCTCGCACCGCTGAGACCGCATGGTCTGACGTGGACGTGGCAGGGTGGGGTCTCGCAGAGTTTCATCAGTGGAGCTGGGTCCACGCCGACGTTTGCAGGATGGCCAGGTCTGCTCACGATCGGCGTCGTCGCTGGGCTCGTCACCGGAATCGCAGAGGCACTAGGTGCGCGTTGTCTGTTGCGTGTATGCGGTGTCGACTGACAGGATTGGTCGCAGACCTCGGCGGGGTGGACGACAACCTGAGTTTACCGATCATCGCCGGGGGATGTCTATGGGGCCTGTTCAAGCTTCTTGGATGGCTTGGCGGGGTATTGGTATAACCTTGGCATCCGTGTCCATCCACCCAGGTCGATCGTCGCGTGTGCCATTGTTCATCTGCCCTCTCCTGGTGTATGCCTCTCTCCTATTCTATCCGTCCCCTGCCGCATGACAGCAATTACGATATGACGGCACGCCTGATGATCGATGACCAAGGAAGGCGGTGCCTTTGTCTATCTGACCCCTCGCCGTTTCATTTTCTTTGGATACGATACGACCCTGATAGTCTGCTTTCATCTTTCCCTGCTCCTGCCCCCTACCCCCTACTTGCGCTTATCGCTCCCAGGTGCTACTGCCACTCCTCGTGCCCACACCGTTTTCTTTTTCTTCACTCTCATGTCGATCTAGACGATGCGATGGATGACATTACATTTCTGTCGTGCTATTATCGGGGCGTGCTAGGTGCCTCGCGTGCATGGTTCCTTTTCGATTTCTCCATTTTTAGAGGTACGTTACGACGGTCACCCGTCCCCACTTTTTGTTCTTGTTTGCGAATCCCGAGATCTATTGTCACCTTGTGCGATGGTGTGCGTGGGTACACCCTTTTTGTTTCGATGTCAATACATACCTATTACCTATCATTCGGTCCAGGCTCTGGTCAGAAGACATGCGCGACTTACGCTGAGACGTCCGAATCGGCCGAGCGAGCATTCCCGATCGATACGACGTGTTCTTGTCTTTGCTTTGTACACAGGGACGAGCGTGCGCGTGACGGATGAAGGAATAAGTACAGTGCCTGCAGTTGTGGGTCGTCTGCTAGGGTTGACGTTGATTGGCGCTGGTGGTGTTGGATTGAGGTGGGGCGCTTGCTAATTGATGACCGGATAATCTGCGGTGTGGCTGCAAAGGCCTCATGCGCACGACGGAGGGCCCGGGTATCCTGATGGTGTAGATTGGCTCGAATGATATGTACTTGGTGCCTTCAAGAATCTGACGGGCTAAACGCCCCGATCGATGTGCTGTGAGCCGAATATCAAAAGTCGGCCTTGAAACCGGGAGATTCGGACGGTGTAGAGGGTCAGTCTTGGCCCCATGCCTATGGTGACGTTTGAATTGATGCGTCTGTGTGAAAAGTGTATAGAAGTAGGTTTGAACTTCGAGCTGAAACGCTGATACCTGCTACCACATAGAGTCCTCGGATTGCATGGCAACGGACATGATCAGTGGTGTCAGGCAAGCGTGCCCGTGGGTCGTGCGCGGGGTGTGTATTCACCCAGGCGAGTCCATATGTCAAGTTCGATGACTGATCGACATGAGTACGGGCAAGATAAAGTTTGTGTCCATCAATATCCGGGGAGCGAGGCACCGCTCCTCGTAGCCGATGGAGGGTGATGGGAAAGTAAATAAGCGTTGCGCTTGTGTTGTCATGCTAGCGTTCAAATGTCGGTGCAGCTCGATTGATCAACATTTCGCATTGGATTGTGTGAACGTCCACGTCGTCTGTCGCAAGCCGACGCGACACTCTCTGTTGAGCCCTCCGCTCTCGTCCGCCCGGACCTCGTTCGCTGTGACCACAACCACACGCGGTAAGGGCACCATGCATGTGATCCTCGGGTGGCGTCCGTTCGATCGGAGATTGCACCTGGGTATGGGCTAAAGGAGGAACACGGGGGAATGGGGTCGCGGAGACGGGCGGAGACGGTGCGTAAGTGAAAAACGGGTTAGCGGCATTAGCAGACTTTGTATGACGTCCGATTCGGCAACGAAAATTGGTTTCTAACCAGTTTCTACCACCATCCCCATCCTACTGATACGATAACTCACTGCCAAGGGGCCCATTTAACCTTCGAGTCTCGGACCTTTAATGATCCACCACCCTGTCGCCGTGCCACCGGCACGACCATCAACGGCTGTCTAGGGACGACACAACACGTCCGCTCGTCGCATTTCCAAGATGGGTTCTATCTACCTGCGGATACCGGACGACAAGATATGACAACGAGGCGTGCATTCAGTGCGATGCGTCCGGATCACGGGTACGTGGCAACGAGAAGGCCGAGGATGAATGTTGAGCCCGCCTCTCGTTGGGCCTTGGCGTTCGCGTGACCCCACGGCTACCTCGCTATACCAAATCCGTATACGGGCTAAACGGATGTTACACGAACGACGACCACGATGCAACGGTTTCAGATCACGATACGACGCTGCGGGGCGAGCGTTAGGCTCAACCTCGTTCACAGGTTCGGGTCGATTAATGGTCGGTTGCATCCTGCAACGCCTTGTTTGGAGGCTTCCTTTGTCATCTTCGTCCAGGGCGCCAGCGCCCCCGCCCAAATCGATTGCCCTTAAATGTCGATGTTTCATGTCCGTTGACATGCGATTGAGATCGAATGTACGTAGTTATCGGGTACCCCCGTAAGTATATCCGAGTCGGCTTTTCCCCCAATATGTAATGGCACCTCTTCCTCTTATCCTCGCCTTTTGCTTGCCGTTTTTTGGTTCCAGAATTCGAATCGAAATTTCTCCAAGATTTCCTCGCTCCAGGTGACAGGCTCGTACCGGGCGCAACGGGCCATCACATGGTGACATCTTATGCGCCCAACGAATCATACACCACCATCGTTCGAGAGGAACTATGGCTCCAGGGCGCCTTCCTCGGCATCTTCCTCTTTGGCATCCAAACCACGCTTTCCACATTGGCGTTCCTCGCTGTCCTTCGAAGACAAACCATCAAACTCAGTCACAGTCGCAAACGGATCGCCCTCTTGGTGTACATCGCCGTCTTGTTTGCCGTCGTGACGGCAGAACAGGGGCTCACGCTCAATTGGATCCAGATGGGCTTTATCATGCAACGAAATTATCCTGGTGGGCCGGATGCATTTCTCAGCGATACATGGTCGATCCAAGTCAATCTTGGCCCTAACATCTTGGCGGTGTTTTCCAATTGGATGATGGAATCGTTGTTGGTAAGACCACTTTGGTTGCACGTATCTTTCGAGGAGGACTCATGTGGCCAAGGTGTGGCGGTGTCATGTCGTGTGTAGCACGGGAGAGGGAGTGTGGTGGCTCGGTTTCGCTATTCCGTTCCTCTTACTGATCGCTGTGTACGGTGCGTTTAACGCTGCCCGATGGTACTGTCGCCCACGCTGACCGTCGGCCCCACGACGACCCCAACCCCAGTCATCGGCAGTCTGATGATCCACCAAACCATTCACAGCACACCATCCGCTACTTTTGTCCTCGCTTACGGCATCACATCGTTTGCGCTCGACTTTATCGCGACCGGATTCATCGCCGGACGGTTGCTCGTCCACCGACAACGCATCGTGAGCCAACTCGGACGTGCGCATGGTCAACATTACGTGAGCATCGCAACGGTGGTGATCGAGTCTGCGGCAGTGTTTACGGGCTTTCTGGTCGTCGTCATCGTAGCGTACGCGATAAAGAGTACTGCAACGGTTCTCCTGCAGTTGATCGTCCTGCAAGTTCAGGTGAGTACCGAGGCGCGCTGCTAGCGGCGGGTGGTATTATTTTCATCTGTCGGTTCGGGACTGAGATCCTTTTTGTTCGGTTATCGTGGGCGTTTTGTTAGGCGATCACGTCGTTTTTCATCATTTGGCGGATTGCGCGCGGACAAGGGTGGAAGCGGCCGTCGGATGCGGAGGTGGTGTCTGCGGCATTATCGTCGTTGAATACGCGCGCTGGACCGCCGTCGCAACCGAACGTGATCCAATTGGAGGCATTGCCGATGAGACAGGACGGAGTTGAGGATACAAGTACACGACCCACGGAAAGCGAGAGCAAGGATTCGTTTCATAGGAGCGGGGAGGTGCCCGTGTGATGGAGAGCATATTAGATGTATTATAATGTATATACCAGACCACGACGGGGGGCCAGACAAGAGGTGACTTAGAGTCGACTTGGGTCGTTTGAGATCTGACGGTAGCAGGCCGACATTCCGACACCGATAGTGTTCTCCCTAAACACCACATACACACCTTTTTTCGAAATCCCCCCGAATACAGTACCTGTACTCTTTTAAGACATCTAATAGTAGTAGAAAATAGTCGCTACAGTAAGTACTCGGTCATTCCAAACACCACCGAAGCGCAACCATCTCAGCAGGCATCACTACCTCAAAATGAACTCAACAGCATTCTCAACCCTCACGGGCCACACCTTGTATGATTTTTACTTAAACACGGGAATGCAGATCCTTCCTACCTGACGGGAAGTGGGTTGCTTTGCTGTACATAGTACAACACAGCCTTGTAGTATATATCCCGCAGTGACCTCAATATTGCGAGATTTGTCATCTCTTATTATCTTTTCGTTTCCCATCGAGGCACGTTCTGCGGTATGTCGATCACATATGTACATCCATCGAAGGTGCCCTGGGCATCTGGACTCGACTGTTGTCGCACACACAACCACCAATCGGCTTGGGTAAATCTGACCCAAGAAGTTTGCCTGTCCATATTCCAGGGACTTCTGTCCTAGTATGCGAAATACTTAGATCGCGATTGTGATGGTAACATGGTCGCTTCTACACCACGTCGCCTTGAGCGAGGGATGGATTGACGGAACTCTCCCTCATCAGTATCGGCGTCTCGTCCTTACTCGATAGAGACGGTTGCATACCGGGGTCCTCTAGCGCCTCCAGATTGACTCGAGCCACTTCAGGTTCCGAGTTCCCCCTCCAGTCGGCCGACGTTACGCCCGTATCATCTCTCCATCCCTTTCCCTGCGCGATCCGGTAAATGATTAAAAGCGACGCGATACTCTATCGAGCGCATAAAGCCAATAGGCCATCATGCAGAACTCAGTCCGGTCCATGTCATGCAATGTGCGGTCAGTAACTCACCTCGACTGGCGCGAGCAACTGTTGGAGGATATTTGTCGCCGGCGTGCCAACGAAGGTGAAGACGAGGAATAGGATGAGAAATCCCGTGTAAAGCGATGCCGACTCGACCAATATCGTCGCTGCGCTAACATAACCCGAACCGTGGCCGGGCCCAAACTGTCTTACCAGCCGCCGTCGATGTAGCAAGAGCCGGATCGCGATGATGCCGGTCACGGTGACGTTTAATAGGAGGGACAGGCTCGAGTATGTGATTGCGGATATGATCAAATTATGCCGCAGCCTTTGGCAAAGCTGGTAGAGAAACACGCCCCCGGTGACTGTTCCCATCCCATGAGAATATAATGGGCATAGGCGTTAGCCAGGATAACAACCAGGACGTACCAAACTCGGAAAGTAACAGTGCAATGGGGAAGATAACCCCGAACCACATGGGCCGATCACCCGTTTTGCAAACGACTTTACACCGCCATACCTTGAAAGCCCAATGTTCGTCACACCTTCATTATTTCGATGCCAATACTCACCAGTAATGACTCCATCATCCAGTTCGCGAACACAAACAAGCACGTCGCGGCTAGGTCAATTGGTGCGGTAAATCGTGCACTGAGGAACATGTTCGGGCCACCTGGGTAATTTCGCTCTTCGACAAAGCCCGCCTGGATAAACAGCAAGCTGGACTGTTGCCCGGTTGTCATGACCATGCACAAAACGGCGATGTACAACAAGAGGGCGATCCGTAGTCGGCGATGCAATCGCTGTTTGAGCACCGCGAAAAAGGACATGGCAGAAAGTGTAATTTGCACCCCGCATAAGAGGCTGCTCAGAAATGCCCCTTGAAGCCACGCTACCTCGTCATGGATAATATCGACCGGCTCGTTTAGCGCATAAGAAGAACACGGCAAATGGGACATCGTGGTAGGGCGGGGTGGGGAGGCTGAAGGGCCTGCGAAATGGCAATGTGATACCACATTCGTGTCAGTTAATCTGTTTTTATCAATACTTGCCGTGAGCGTGTAATTAAGCGCTGAGCCAGTCATTGGAATCCGGGGACGCCAATTGGTGGGAATATCAATTTCCGACAGGGATAAAGGACCAATAAAGGTCGTAGTTTACGACCGAATACACGACCAAATGGGAATGAAGATGCGACACCTCATCAAAGGCTTGAATGTATTTCTCGTAATGATGAAGCATAGTTTCGCGTTCAGCGAACTGAGTTTAATTCGACTATCCAAGCCCATCTGGGCCGGATTGCTGAGCGGGCCCGCCTACAATGATGTTGACATTCCGTGCCCACTGACAGATGGTTGCCCAGTGTGTAAGCACTCACCCTGGAATCTCAGGCTTGTCAGCCAATTAGGACGAATCTTTGAACATCGGATAGGGTGGTGTCATAAATATACATAGTGTATCAACATAGTACCCCTTGCGTGAGATGAGTACTAACCTATCCACCCGCTTAACGAGGCGGCCACGGTGTGCCTGTCAACGCTCTTCTCCTGATTTGCTTTGCCTCTAGGCTGAATTGCTGATGGGTCCACATCATCTCGTCGGTGGTCACATCCAGGTCGGAGAGATGTCCAGGCTGTCAATATGATGCCCTAATAGGGGACGTTCGTGTATCACCGATCTGGCCACTGAAGCAGCAACCCATAGCGTTTAGATGACTCGGAAGCGAGTTCCAGTTGGACATTGCAGCTTGGCCATCTTGACAAGGTTCAGTTCCTTATTAGCAATTGTGCATATTGTGTGCTGCTCAGGCTGAGTGATAGACTCATCAACGGTGAGTGGAACAGCCAAGCCAGGCACATACGTAAAGGGCCCCAGGAACAAGTCATACCACACATTTCATCTCCCTCATGACCGATGCTCTCCCCAGATGGACTACCCTCATCGCCTTCATTCAGTCATTATTGAATCATGATTCACGTGGAACAACAATATGCCGAACTTTCTCGCCTCGTCTGGATCCTCCGGGCCAGGCAACCAGTGTGTTGACCCAAAGTAGAACGATCAGATCTTGTTCCCCTTCTTGATCCGGCCTCTTTTCATTGCGAACCTGGTTGTCGAAACCGAGCCGAGTCCGACGTTGACAAAGCACACCAGCCCGACGTGTTTATCCGCCCCGATACGTTCCGGGGACAATATAAATTATAATAACACGCCCATCCACGGGACCGCGCCAACGATGGTAGTCCAACGAGGTGAGCATCGTCCAGAAGATGGTCCCGCTGACAAACTGGGACACGAGCGGGTCATAGTTGGGGTCGTGGGAGAGCGGATAGGGCACGGCCTTGGCCCGGGATTCTTCTGTCGCCTGCACATCGGTAGCGGGCCGGTATACGATGGCCTCGCAGGGAGTGTTAACTGTCGGGCATGTAGGTGGGGCGGACGCCTTCTCTAAAAAGCTGGACGAAGTCATCCCAGGATGTGAAGCCCATGTGGGGCTGGTTGGGGTAGCACGCCCACCCCTGCACAAAAGGAATTGCAAAACGATCATCTTGTACCTGGAGCACATCGGGGAACCAGCCATCCTCTGTGGAGACCCCGATGCTGGAAAGATGAGGAACCTGCTCCGCTCGTCAAAGACCTTGTGGAACATCTGCCTTAGTGTTGCAGAAAAGAGCGAGGACATTGGGACCCCGCTCACGAGAGGGCTGGTATAGTTGTAGGTCGGCGCGATGACGGCGGTCATGTCGAGAATAGCGTGGAACTCCACGTGGTTTCTATCCCCACGGAATATAACCAAGATCAACGCGGCAAACACCATGAACGATTGTCACCTCGGCGGTCGTCCTCGTCGATTAACTTCTCGAATTCGAGAATAATGAGAGAGCTGTTTCTTGTCCACAGCACTTGCTCGTACAGGCACCTTTCTTGATAAGGTGCGGGGAAACCAAAAGACAAACGGTGTGCCCATTATGTACGCTGAACGTTGTCGACACGCCGCCCATCCCAGACAGGTGACTTGCGTCATCGATGAAGTGCAGTTATGCATTTATGAGTCGACCATGGGGGCAGAGTCGAAACGAGAACGAAATCAAAACGAACGTATGCGAGACTGGTGCGTGGAGATCAGCGAGAGCGGGCAGAGTGTGGGAACAGCGCCACACGGCGGAGCGATCTGCATCCATGATGAATTCAAGACAGACGCACGTTGTGTCACGTCGCGTTGGGGGAGATCAGAGTAAGACCTTCTGGTTTCGCTGCTGCCTGGATGAATGAACGCGGAAAAGGGCGGGAATGAAAATGAGCGTGCGACGTCGGGGTGAGCAGGCCAGTTAAGAGTAGTGTGGACGAGCACCTGGGTAGGATGGGGCCCATCAGAGGACGAGTATGGAATGGAATGGAATTAATTGCCCTCCCAGTGACTCGGTGTGCAAACGCTACGCTGGAAGCCAAGGACCGAGCGTGTGCGTGATGAGTCCAATTTCCCATGTCTAGTGTGCAATATGCATTCATCTAAGACTAGACCTGATGGAATATCGGACATCGAAAACGCTTCTATTCATTTCCATCAGGCCACGGCTACGTGGTCAGCACGTCTGAACGCAGAACAGGTGAGGGGAGGTGGTGATGCCCTGTCCGGTACAAGAGGAGACCATCATCGCCGGCACAACTGAACGGTCAACGGTCGACCCCGAAGCGCCCTAGACCCAAACCTAGGAATCCAAAACCAATCAACACTAACCCCATTTCACCCAAACAACGGATTGCACCTATAGTAACACAGCCCGCGGCACACGTCCATGTCATCTCGCAACCCAGGGCCACCACACCTCTCACGACCAGGGACAAAGGATACCAGGGGAGAATAAGACACAAACAAAAACAAAGAAGAGAGGAAAAAGAACAGGACAGATCCGTGGTCGAGCTCCGTATCCATGTTAAGCGCTCGCACCTTGAGCTGGTCGTGCACGTTCAAGTGCATCGGCACCTGGCTGCTCGCCGGGGTGAAGCGCCATGCTCGGAGAGCGGACGGGGAGAGAGGGCGGCAAGTAAACTAGGGTACGACAGCGGCGGTGTGCTGCGGCAGCCCCGCCGATGAAGCCTGGAAGGCCATGGACAACATTGGAATCGTCAGCGATAGTAGTGGGGTCCTGTCGGGATCGCCGTTTTTGCTTGCCGTCCGGCGACCGACTATCTCGGCGTTGACGTCGTAGAGGTGCTCCTCGACTTGACATCGCCGGGAGTACAGCTGGCACTCTATTGGACACGGAAAACGCATTTGAATGCGTGTGTGGACGGTGCAGCAGAACCGACGTGCTGGAAAGCGTACGCCATACCTTGAGAGACCTAGACCTCTGCGAGAGAACGTGTCAACAGTCTCTGAATGGCTAAGGGTCACCATCACGTTCAAAGAGAGGTGCTGACACGACGCAAAGGGGAGCTGAAGACTGGTGTCGGTGTGATGGTCTAGCGAGAAGGACAAACACGCCAGGCTGTCGGCGTGAGAGGGGATCAAACTGGTTTCGTCCTCCCCGGCTGGCAAGTTGGCATGTCTCCAAGCGCTCCCAATATTAACGACAGGAAAACCCGGCGTCGCTCTGATTATCCATTCTTTCTCTCGTACCGCACACGCTGGTTCGCCCTCCTGTCGCCATAACCTCTTGCATTTCTAACCTTGCACCCGGATATGCATGACATGGCATTTATCTCGAATGTATCACCATAAAGGAGCGACAACGATCAGTATGCACACGTCAACAACGCCATCTACTACCACCTCTTTGATGCGATAGTCAACACTTACCTCATGCAGCACTGTGGTCTCGCACCGACCCAACCCGCCGACGGGAACCAGAACCAGATCGGACTCGTGGTGTCGTCCTTTTGCGAGGTGCGCTCCGATACATAACCTAATCACTCGATGTCGCTAACTCCCTACATCCAGTTTTTCTCCCCCCTGTCGTTCCCCGACCTTCTCGACTTGGGTCTGAGAGTCGCACAGCTCGGAAAGAGCTCGGTCATGTACGAAGTTGGGGTGTTCAGATCCCTGGAAGGTGGCGCGACGTCAGCGTCGGAGAGTACAGATGCACCAGCCGCTGTGGGAGGATACACCCATGTGTTTGTCGGAAAAGATTCTCGGAAGAGCGCTGCGATGAACGCGCAGACGAGGGCTGGCTTGGAAAAGTTGGCTAGTCGGTCGCAGCTTGCGGCAAAGCTGTAGCTTAACTGTCGGGTATACTAACCCATATATTCCACAGCCTTGTCCATGAGATTAGGGATTAGCCAGGTTGAAGTACCCCAAAGATGCTGAAGTGATTTGACAGTATAAATACGCATCCTTCCATCCAGGAAAATGGCTCTATACAAGTCCGAGCACATTACTTACCCAATCCTTGAATCCACCCAAGCACCCCACCCCGACGAACGACCCCCGACTTCAACAACGGTGTGTCCTCCCTCACTGCCTCGTCGCCCACCTCGCCCTCAATCACGATGCTCACGCCATCCTCCTCGCCCGGCGTACGCGCCGCCTCCTCGACGGGCAGCTGTTCGACCTCGTTGAGTGGTCTTCCGAAGTCGTCGATCCCAAGCCGACGTTGTCGGACTTTCCACACGAAGCACATGAGCAGCAGGCAGGCTTGCATTACCGCCGATACAGCGTACATTACCCAACCTAGAACGCAACATTCAGTCAGCGCAATGATTCGTCGAGGACATTCCAAGAGAAGGCGACGCACTCGTCCAATCTGTTCCTGGCCGCATGGCAATCGAGATAGCCATGACGATACCGCCCGGACTCTGGATTACCATCATCGGGATGCTCAGCGCGCCGACGAGCTTAAGGCGGTACGTCCGTAAAAGCTGCGGGGCATACTGGACACCCGCGAGCAAACCTGACGTTACACCCAAGAACGTCGCCCAGAGCGTGATTTGAGGTGGGTTCGGCACGGTCGGGTCTGACGATGGAAGCGAATCCACAAGAAGGGCAAACGTCGTGACGAGGATGATTGCCCTGCGATGAGGGGCTTAAGTGAGCGGTGTGAGAAATGGATGCATCAAAGGACGCACAGGTGGAGGAAGACAAGCCAGGAGACGATGACTGATAGTCGCCATTCAGAGCTCTTGAGCTTGGTGCGGACGTGACGGATCGGTCGCGCGTCGTGCGTGTTAATGTCCAGTTGGATGAACTTGAGATTGGGTGGGTAGTAGAGCATGAAGAGTACCAGACTAGATAGAAAATGGTCTCAGCGATCGAGCATTGCCACTGGGATGTCACGTACATCATAGTGAACAAGAACCATTGGGTACCGACTTGGAGCACGCCGGCAGTTTGTTCGATACATCTTTCAAGACCCTGGTGGCCTGGGTCAAAGGATGTGACAAAGAAGCAACTAGCGACGTACCACTTGAGTGCAGCAGCGTATGACAGGGTATTGAAGTGTAATCCTAGGACGTTCAGAATGAGTCACAAGTCCTTGGGATGTACACCACGTACATGTTAAGCATGGCTGCTGCAGAGGAGGTGCTTCCGAGTAGCAAAAACCACGGGCTAAATCCAATGGATGTTCCAGCCCGAATTATGCGCAAATGCTGTGGGTGATGTCGGGTGACAACGGCATATACAAACGGGCAGACGTACCTGCGGAACATAAGATACGACGAGCCCAACTATCAATAGGGTAGCAAGGCCATTTGCCGTCCAGTCCGATTTCTGGTCGTTGTGAGCTATAAAAGAAACGAATACGGCTGTAACTCACAAAGTTACATGTCTGAATGGACGGGAGATCCATTGTGGACTCCAAGCTCGTGGCGGGTGCGATCGCGGTGAGCTGGCGTACCATCGTTGAAACACCGCCACCTTAATGTCACGTGATCAATTATTGGCAAGACACGTCATGTGATTCACCCGACGGCCGAAAACATACAGTCATCCTCACTTGGATCCTACACGAGTGCCATGTCCGCAACCCTCCGAATTCCACTCGAACTAGCACGTATCATTGGCACGACGCCCGCACTCGGATTGCGAATATCCATGAGCGGGTCTTTGTGTCGGGGTCGGTTGGCCAGGGGTGACACGCAATCCCAACGTGCTTTTCATCAACTATTGCGACGGTCGCTGTCACTTCCTATTCCTTCAACATCTCCGAGAATTCCCAGCTCACTAGCACAAAGTCGCTGTTTACACGCGTCCAGTGGTATGCACGCTCTTCCTCTCACGCCCCGTTTGTCTGTTACTGACGACACTCTACCCCAGCACAACAACACGGAAGTGTCACTCGACCTGCCCCTGGGACTGGGTTCGTCCACATATATCCTACTGTCTATTGTTGGAGCCCTTACCCCGTGCATTTCTCAGCATTACCCTCCATTTCAAAGACCACAAGGGGACCCTCATCAAAACGATAGAAGCAAACGAAGGCGACGACATTCTATCTCTCGCGCACGAATGGGACATTGACCTCGAAGGTACCTCCTTTCCCTCTCCGCGTGACATCCACTGAATCTCTTTTTTACTCCCAATTTCTTTCCCCACGCTCTAGGTGCCTGCGAGGGCTCCATCGCTTGCTCGACTTGCCACGTTATCCTCCCACCTGAACAATATGACCGCCTGCCCGAGCCTTCGGACGACGAAAACGATATGCTTGATCTTGCATTTGGGTTGACGGATACCAGTCGGCTAGGGTGTCAAGTGCAAATCACGAGGGATATGGATGGGATGGACGTTCAATTACCGAGCGCGACGAGGAATATGTTTGTTGATGGGAAGAAACCTACACATCACTGAATATGACGTTCAGCTTAGGCAAGGGATCGGGGTCGTCGGAGACGCGATACGGACCGCGATAAAGCGTTATTGTAGGTGGTTGTGGATGTCATGCTTGAAATACCCCCACTCAGGTGATAGCAATTGCGATGGCCAGAATTACCGGATAACGATTTCGAGTGCGGCATGGCAAGGTGGGTCAAGGCAAGAGGGTGAGCTTGCATCACAAGGAGGTGGGTACTAAGAGGTGGTACTGAAACTAGTTCTACCAGACCATTCCGGAACTGTTCAGCCTTGCCTCAACGGATTCTTCCTCATACTCGCCCTTTTGTCCTGCCCCCCTGTATTCCGTGCCGTTACCGCACTCCACATCGAATGACCCCAGCGGACGTCACCTTCACACCGCCTTTTGTACAGTCCATGGGTATTCAACCGTATCGGCTCTTTTTCTTCAAGCTAGCCACAGCCACGTCTGCCTCCGTTTCGTCATCAGAAGAGGCACTGCGTGGGGGACTTGCGCCCAACAGTTCGGGATTGGCTGTTTCGACAATCAACGCGTTCACGCAGTGATGGTGGCTGCGCGAACCTGTAGCTTCGAAGCCCGATGCTTCGCCATTCGAACTCTTCAGTAGGGTTGGTCAGTCACCAGTTTCGTTCGTGCTTCTAGAATGCTGCTGTGAGTGCACGGTGCTGTGTTCACGGTGCTGCGTTGCATCCGAATCGGAATGCGTAGCATCGAGAACAGAAAAAACATTTCGCTATGTCATTTGTGTGTTATTACAGCTGGGCAAGGACTCGTGCGGTTGTCCGACGCTATGCAATACGTATGAGTCTGGCATCGAATAGACAAGTAAATGTAAATGGTGGTGCACGGATTGGTATTTATGGTCGCACTTCCAGTGGGCATGAAAAGCTGTGTTTCCACACACAAAATTGTAAACAGCCTGGGTTATGTCTCACAGTTTATCAGACGATCATCTACGCTACAATACGCCCTAGGCGGATAAGCACTTCTGGAAAAACAACTTTGCAGAGCTCGCACTAGCAGTAAATCACCGGAAGCGTTGTCTTTGAGCCCACCAAGTTGCTGTGTCGGGTTGTCTATGTCACACTGCTCCTTGCACAGCCAAAGTACCAGCCGACCAATCATCCACAGTACATCAGTTCACAGGAATGCCTCCACAGACGCCCAAGGGCTTTTTAAAGCGTGAGGGTTTAGACGCGAACTGTCACCACTTTCCTTCCCTCCTTACTACACCATCACTCTCATATCGCAAGTGCCAGATAGCCACTTCATCTGACTAGATATTATGCGCTCCTTGAAGCTAATGCAGCGCAAGTACATCGACCTCATCCGCGAGGTTTCCTCCAAATGGGTCAACTGGGACCCACCGATGGAAATCCGGGTGCGTTTCTTCGTGGTCATGTCATCGATCCCCGATCTCTAATTACATGTGTCATCCTCGGTTGACAGGTCGGCTCATATGGCACAGTCGATAAAGAGTCAGGGGGTCTGATCGTGGAGGGCAACATCTATGACCCAGACTTCCAGAGCGAGCTGGACAAGCAGGGTATCCAGTTCAGCATTGCCAACTTCCCGCCTCAGGAAGGCCCCGTGGAGGACGATTTTATCATCGCCTCGCGCGGTGCCAAGCACAAGGACCTCAGTGCGGACAGCGGAGTGTGAGTAACGACTGTGCGTCATGATGTGCTCTGACCGGGTGTACATGGGTAGGGACATTCCGGGTCTTGCCAGTGCATCCCTCAAGGGCCAGTGGATATTCGAGCGCGGCAAGCGTGATGCCATCCTTATCATGCACAGCCCGCGCCTGATCTATCTCCCACCCAACATCGTGCTGGAGCATCTCTACAAGGTCGACAAGCTCATCGACAAGTGGCTCGTGACGAGCATTCATGTGTGTCCGGCGTACTCCATGTACCTCTCAGACAAGTGTACGCTCGCCGTGTTCCCTTTCCCTATCCCCATCGCTGATAATGTTTGGTGGTTGGCAGCTGGCGATAAGGTTCGCCTCGCTCTCACGGCCCAGGTTCCCGTGACAGGTGTACCTGGCGTCACGGCGGGTGCTAGCAACGGATTCAATTGGTGGATCGATTCGCAGTCCGGTCTCATCCGCAACGCGTGCGATCAAACGGGCAATACCCCCTTCACGCCTCTCTATTCCCTGAGACGCCCCATCAAGCGACAAAGGCGGTTCTTCCGGGATGCTATCCGGCCCGAGCCAGCTGGCGACAATCTGTCAGTATAGTTCGCTTTGCTTTGTCGGCCTGCGTGGGTGTACTCTTGATTAACATGTTCATTGTGTCTCCTCAGGTGGTACAATGACTTCCCGCCCTGGGACCCACTCGACGATGACGGTGAAGAAGACCTTTTCGATCCGGTCCGTCTGGTTTTTATAGTCTCGTTCTTCCTCCGGTTCTCATACAATGACATCTCAGAGCATCAAAGCCGTCGACCCATTCCAACATCTCACTGGGCCGAAAAATAACGCCAACTGAAAACCCATGTATCTCATTCAGGACATTTAGTCTGCTCTGATCCGTATAACCCAGGTTTGATATGAGGTACCGCCATACCAAGATTTTGTTGGTTTTTTCTCTTGTAAATATGGCACGAGGACTAGTAAACAGCCTTGAAATCAAGCATGGACAAGTTGTAGCATTCGCATGGTCGTGAGTGATACCGATGTTGGCAAGGTCTTGATCAAAGTTATCACGTATCGCAAATACGGCCATGACATGGATTAAGACCGCGTAGCCTTCACATTGTTCCACTAATGCCACCGGTATAATACCCTCGCCGGTCCTCGGCTTGGGATTAACCAAGTAGAAAACAATCGAGGACACGAATTATGCGCCGAGATGTATGTACAAGATGCGTTGATCAAGTGGTATATTCGCCAGTTTTCTCATCGTCTTGTTGAGCGCGAACGCTGCGCGGGTGTGACCAAGGCGACCAGACTCGTCCTTCACGTAATTGTAGAACATGGAGGTGATTTTGTTCGTCTCACCATCGTCCACTGTCCACATCGTCCCGATCACAGAACGGAACCCGGTAAACTGCATCGCCGACGCGAGGTGGATTACTTCATCTGGGCTTTCGTCGTCCCCGACGGTCGTGTGACACGCAGAAAGATACGCAAACTGGGGGTCCTCCAGCTTACATTTGATGATCTGCTCGATCGTAAAGCGGCTGTCGAAGAGAGCAAACGCGGACGCGAACGGTTCCTTGCGATTTGGGAGGCCATGGCACGCAAAATGCACCCATTCGTTCGTCCCGAGTTCTTCAGAAACTCGGGCGATACAGCTTTCCGGCCCCTGGATGCGCGTGAATGTTGCCAGTCCCTCAACCAGCTGACCGATGTTGGCTAGTTCCGTCTCTACGGAAGCGAGTTCGTTCTCCCCAATCGCTTTCGCCTAACCAATAGCAAGCATGTGCTTCATTTCGGTCGCAGAACAGAATAGATCGCGCCGTCTAGCACGGATGAGGGAAGCGAGGGTAGGGGTGTAGGAAGAGATGTAGAGGTTGGAAAGGTTCTGCTGGCCCTTTCTGCACGGACCAGCGGGATGCAGCGGGAGAAGGGAAAATTCGGCAGTCGGACACCACCAGATGCGTGAGTAGCACGGACAAAATTGTCCGGAGAAAGTTGATAATGTGTGAAACAACGTCGTCCCAGAGTCCACGCAAGAATCGGCCAAATTCTCTCGTCATGTTCATCGACTTCGCGCGCATGGTCAACACGCGGAGATTCGATACCATTTCTCGAGCGTCCGTTCTCGTGATTGATAATGGGATGTGAACGGGGTCATGGTCGCGGAGGACAACGAGGGCATCGCAGCTATACTTGCTTGCATTGACGATGATGACGGGGCCTTCACAGGCTGCCTGTTGGAGATCAGAGAGGGAAGGAGGAAACGCGAGAGATCGGGTAAGTCGCGGATGCGGTTCACGACCGTCTGTAATTCAATGTTGAGGCGGTACACCCGATCGTGCTGATCTGTACCAGGTGAATTGAACGCATGGCGAATGAGAGACGTCAGCTTCGTGAACTCTTCCGCGAGTGCCGTTCCTGCAGGACCAGAAGCAATCACATCACCGAGCGGGGAACGGAGACGATCAAGTTGGCTCCAAAAGACACTCCGCCCCTGTTCCAGGAGCTCGACTGCATTGCGGAGTGAGTGGTTGCGAAGACAGGCTGAAAATGCGTCCACTGCGAGGGATGATGTGACGATCTTGAGGACGGCAAGATGTCGGGGTAGAGATGGCAGAGCGGCTAGGTAATGAGTAAGTGGTCGAAGAGATGTTTCGTATGCCAGAAGTATCGAAGGGTGCTGGAAATCTTCGGCCGCATGGATCCAGGCTCTGGTGGCGGACCAAGAGGCGTCCGAAACAGTCTGGGATGCGTGTTCTAGCTGAGCATAGAGACCGAACATTTCCTCCTTTTCCTCGGACCGACACAGCCGTGTGAACCGAGCGCGCAAGTAGCTCGCAAGATTCTCCAGTGACTGTGCTCGATCTTGGTGTCCTCGAGGACAAAGCGCCAGTGCATTTCGTCCGACGATCGTCGCCTCGTCTAGGTCACCCATTGCTCCAAGGTGGTTGTACCGAGCAAAGAAATGGCCTGCAAGATTCTTCATAGAACTAGACCGGACAAAGTGTCCCGCCGGAAGAAGCTCCAATGCCTCTTGTTCGAGGATAATGGTCTCGTGGAGATTTTCTATGTCACCAAGCTGCTTATACCGACTAGAAAGACAGCCGGCGAGGCTATTCAAAGATGCCGACCGGTATGGGTTTCCCGGCGGACGAAGCGCCAGCGCTTCTCGGTCTAGGGTGACGGCCTCATTGAGATCCTCCATTACTCCGAATCTGTTGTATCGACTAGAGAGATGGTTTGCAAGGTTGTTCAGAGCGATGGGCCGCATAGCGTGCCCTGGTGGGCGAAGTGCCAGTGCATCTCGGCTGAGGAGGACCGCCTCACTGAGGACCTCCGTCGTCCCGAGCTGGGTGCACCGCGTCTGCAGATAAATTGCAAGGTTGACCAAGGACATTGACCGATCAGGGTATCCAGATGGAAGAAGCGCCAGTACTTCGCGGCCGAAGTGATAACCTCGTTGAGATCCTCTGTTGATCCAAGTTGGGTGTATCGAATGAATAGATGACATGCAAGATTGATTAATGCGTGATATCGGTGACAATGCCCCATGGGACAAAGTTCTAACGCGTCTCGGTCGAGGATAATGGCTTCCTCGAGGTCTTTTGCGGCTCCAGTTTGCATGTACAGGGTGAAGAGCAGATCCGCTAGGTTGCTCGACACCATCGACCGATTTTCACCCCCCGTTGGACAGAGCGTGAGCGCGTCTCGGTTGAGGCCAACGGCCTCCATGAGGTCATCCATGGCTCCAAGCTGTTTGTACCGAGTGGTGAGGTGGATTGCAAGGTTGTTCAACCTCATTGATCGCTGTGGGTGCCCTGGCGGACACAGTGCTAGTGCCTCCCGGTCGAGGATGATGGCCTCCTCGAGGTCGACCAACTTTCCGAGCTGCTTGCACCGATCCCAGAGACTAACTGCAGTGTCGCTCAGAGGCACCCATCGATGGGGATCCCCCGGCGGACAGAGATCTAATATTTCTCGGCTGAGCACGATGGCCTCCTCGAGGTCCGTCATCGCCCCGAGCTGACCGTACCGAGAGCGGAGGTGAGCGAAAAGCTGGCCCAAGAAAGCGAGTCTCTCTGAGTGGCCGGGTGGGCAAAGTTTCAGTGCTTCACGATCAAAGGCGACCGCTTGGTCGATGTACTCGGTTTTGCCTCCTCGCTTGAACTGGGCGACAAGAATCTTTGCCAGCAAATGCAATTGTTTCGCTGACGGTAAATTATTCCGGTGTTTTGCATGTCAACAGAAAGAAACAGGTACCTTTTGGATCCATGTGGATGCTAGATCAAACTCGAATTACATGTAATCAAGGGTCCTTGTTCTGGGAAACTGCTGAGATGCTGCAGAGCCTATTCGGAATACCTTGTATAGTCGGCTATAGCGTTGGCTTGTAGTCGGCTACTATGTCTGACAAGCAGGAGTTTAACCTCCACAACTCAGACTCGGCCTGAAGTATAATCTTTAAATCAATACTTGAGATTCTACACTACTCTTTACAAGATTCTGTAGCACCAGTAATTTGAATCTGAGTTGCGGAGGCTAATTTCATTGTGTTTTTACAACAAATTGTGAAGGACAATCAAATGCAAGAATCCAAGAATCTCATTCCCTCCTAATAATTTCAGTGAAAGACTCAGGTCGATATTTGTCATGAAATGCTCTTCTTGAGTGACTGCACACGTGAGATACTCTTCCATACTTGCTCGAATGGCAGCCCTATGCTGTTCGTTTTTCTCACCTGCGAGTGGTATACAGGGTTAATCATAAATGGTGGCGCGCGTTTGAAGCGCACACTTCTGCGCAAACATGAAGTAGTGCAGTGCACCATTGTAGAGGTCATAGGCGGATCAGTAGTTCTTGACATCTTGTTGTCTCGTTGAGTGATTTCGATCGCGATCTGGTGTCGCCAGTGGCCACATGGCAAGGTTATGGCCTAGATATCAATTTGCGGGTCAGGCGACCACACAGGAAAAACACCACGGGTGGGCGAGGAAGCCCTTTATTGAGGTTCGCATTGTCGACAGTCTTGGATCCCTTCAGTGAGCCCAAGCGTTTCTTGATCGTCTCTGCTCTCGAGAGGTATCCTTCAATTTCTGACAGGATCAAGGATCTCGACTGTTCGTCGACTTCCTCTGTGCTGGCTTTCCATGAGCAAGGTCAGAGCCCGTATATGGAAAGCAAAGGTACAAACATCGCTGTGCAGACATGAAGTAGTCCATACCCTTCATGTACTGTTTGTACGCTTCTGCATAGTCCAGTGAAACATCCGTATCGATTGCCCGCTTCGCACACTTGAAGCCTTCCTGTGAGTGGTTTAATCAGTTCGGTTGCAATGCATGGACATTGCACTGACATCAAGAGCGACCGATTTCGCCGTGGTATGGCCGGTGTTGAAGTCACCAATGTTGCCCGCCAAGTCGTGCCTATCAATTTTCTTCTGTGCGTTGCCAGGGATGCGTTATGTGATTGTCTCCGCTCTGTCCAGGTATTCGTCTACTTTCGTTTTCAAGAGCACCCTTGATTATTCGTTCGTTTCAGCTGTCGATAAGGTTGGGTATGAAGTAGATAACAACTGCCACGTACATTGCTGGGCTGCCGTGGGATAGTCGAGGGCAGCCATGAACTTGGCATACGCTTCGGTATAGTCATGTCTTCCACGTCAATGGCGTGTGCAAGGGGCTCGAGAGCGGTCTGTGGGAGCGCCGTAACGGAACTATGAAGATACGAGGTAATCGAGGTCCACACGTTTCACGGCCGTCGTAAATCAATAGTCAACGTTCTGAACCGTCAAGCAAGCGCTCCCTGTAAGATGAAAGAGTAGAACCATTGACGAAGTCGCAGTGGCACAGCTAGAGTTGCTGGACAGGCGCTCTCCGTGACCCGTCTCATCTTGTACTCAACATGACATGTAGTATTCATCATCACTTCAGACTCGTCAGGCGGGATCTCCGCAGCTCAACGGCGTCAACACCGACTCAGCTGGGCCCTCAACATTGCGTGCTCCATGTCTGCAAGCGAGTCCCAGGCGTCACATCTTCAGGTCAGGATTCAGAATTCCGTCCCGTGTTGCCAGCCCTCTAGATGGTATGCCACCGCTCTTGATAGCAGACGTACATTCTTGCATGAATGTCGCGTTTTGTTGCTACCTAGGAGGATCCCAACAGACAGGTGGGTCACCAGCGCTTGGGTGTACAACGGCGAGCAACAGACGTGCTTTCGAGCTCCGCATCAGGGCTGTACGAAAACGTCAGACGCATATCCCTTGTTCCGCCCTTGATGTCGGCTAGTGTCCGTGGATGTTTTCTGCCTCCTTGTTCTTGTCATGGTCCGTCCGCCTTCTCTGCGTTGTTCGGTCTGGGTCTGGTTTCCCCTTTCCCAGTCCCAAGTGCACCCTGGTTGAAGCTGTCCAGCCCTGGTCACACGATGATCGCAGGCCAGCCGCCTTCTCGCACATAGGTGCTTCTCCATCCCACCGTCTCTCAGCCCAAGAACTGTTAGGAAGTGTATTAATCTCCCTTTCCAACCTCATAAAGTTTGCTCCATTTTCTGAACATTCACACCTTTCGTTCCCCAGCTTCGTAACATAGGCGCTGACCATACACTCCTTCTGAATTCGGCAGCTCGTGACTCCCTACGAAGGGTGATCGTCCTTGAGCGCCATATCCCACTCGGAGCTTGGTTAGAAAGTTTCTGTGGGATCAAACGCGGACCCTCTTGAAGATGTGAGAATGAGCCGACGACTCACACCGCTCAACGCGGGACTCGAATGGCGCCAACCATTTGAGGCACTAGCCCTGGATGTGTCAAGGATTCGTTGTACACAATTCTGTGGACCCGCCATGGCGGCTCACGCGCCGCTGAAGCGGTATGGGAAGAAGTTGACTATCACATCAATTTACTCTCATACCGGGATTGATGTGAACTTCTGCCGGTGAGACTTGCCATCACCATAAGCCTATTTTCGTAGCTGCAGAGGAACAAGAAAGTAGGGGCCGACCCTCGGAAAACTCCTGTGTCGCTTT
Organism: Sutorius eximius; assembly: GCA_038089815.1. Classification (NCBI taxonomy): domain Eukaryota; kingdom Fungi; phylum Basidiomycota; class Agaricomycetes; order Boletales; family Boletaceae; genus Sutorius; species Sutorius eximius. Next base: position 5,836 of record JBBPLN010000231.1, on the reverse strand, counting down.
GACTTAGGGCAGCGGAGGCCCAAAATGTAGTTGCCCCATCTATCTTGGGTCGTTAAGTGAAGACTCTGGTGGTGGCGCGTGCAGAACGAGAGATTGAAGTACTAGTTGGTGCAGTCAAAGTACGTATCAGTCTTGGCATGTGATGTCGAAAATTAACGGAAGCCTGTGACAGGCTTCCAAGAGTACATGAGAGCATAAACGAGATTGATGGGGCTGGATCGCCACCGGTAATCGATACCCCGGACCCGGAAGCTTGGCGTGATTTGGCATGCCGATCCGGCGTTGTCGGGGCGTCTTGCTAATGATACATTGTGTACCATCGATGTCGTGAGTTGGCGGCGCGCTTTCCGTCATTCCTAGTTGAAATAGAACGCAGGGTGGTCGCCGCCTTATTGTTGAAAAGCTCAACGGGGGGGGGGACCGTCGCATCGGGTCCATTCTTCGTGCCCCTTGGATTGGCCTGAAGCCTTATGAAACCATTAATGTAAGCACTGCATAATGACATGAATGGGTTTACTGTAGTTGGGCCTTGAACGTAACGCAGGATGAGCCTGCCATTATTGTCGCTGTCATTCATCCTCTGTGGGAGGTACGTCGGGCCGTTGATCGGGGATTGAACCATTTCTGTCACACCTGAAGCTCATACTTAGTACTTTGCTGGATTACTGAAAATCGCGCATCGACCCTGGCTTGATCGATCAGGCCTTCAGGCCTCACGTGCGCCGCATTGTGCCACCCAATATCCTTGCTTGCCTATTTTGCACGTCTTTCGCCATGGGAGGTTCTCCCAAAGAGCCTAAGTTAACCACAAGTTTTCGCTGTCCTCGTTCAATCGAACACGGGGAGATCTCGCGCAGACGACTCCACCGCCCGTGCTATCTCCGCAAGGGATCTCTTACATCAGGCCAAGGTAACACACTCGAGTCTAGCCATGCTGTCCTTGTTCCTCTGCGCGTAAATAAAACAGGTGCTGATGTAAATTCCAGTCGGCAGAGGTCCATCAGCGCCCTCGACTCGTGGTACGACAGTGGGCGCTCCTGAATTCTCCCATGCCATTCTGGCGTCGCGTGAAAGTCGACAGCTATTCTATAGTACGTCCAGGGGCCAGTGCCTGGAATGGTCGGCGACGTTTGACCTCCGCAGTGATCGATCCGGTCTGGACTGGTCAGTGCGTTCCCATCTTGACCCACCCCTCGCAAAGTCGGTGGTTTTGCTTGTACACATTTATGTATGCTAACTACGGCACCTCAGACGTATTTAAGAGCAGTCGATGTTAGACCATCCGCTAACGATTCCCCCTTCTACAAAGAGGGTAAGTGCTCGGACTCTCGTCATATAAGCCCCGACCTGATATCTCGTCGGCCGTCAGTCTTCGTTTTCCGCGCTAGCATGTCCAACGCCGTTGAATCAGTAGTCACAAAGGACGAGGGGGCACGCGTGCCTGCAACCCAGATCGCTGAGCCAAAACAACCAGAAGGGGCGTCTGCGCCTGACTCCGGATCCACGCAGGTTTATGAGGCAATAGTCCAGAACGGCCCGTTGGAAGTTGCACCCCCGGCCAAATGCATGAAGGACATCAAGGTTGAGGCCGATATGGTATGAGATATTCGCTTTCGCGAGGAGCTACTCGATTCACATTCCATCCTAGCGGACGTTGGTGTTCCCTGTTAGTGCGGAGTCAGGTAAGAATGAGAAAGCCAACTTGTTTCCGTGGTCTCACCAGATTTACTTGCTTCGCAGATGCCAGGCCGGAGACCGCCAGTCATGTGGTCAAGCAGAACGGTCACGCCGCTGCCCAGGTCACCACTACCACTGAAGTCGAGGAACAGCAGCTCGTATCTGTTCAGAAAGTGGAGCAGTCTACCACCGTAGTCGAGGAGACGACGCAAACTCAACAGGACGTATCGGTCGTCACCATCACTAGTCCCCCATCGCGGTCCTCCGCTCTGGACGGGACGGAATGGAAGGGGACGGTAGTTTGCGGACTCAAACCCCAGCCCCCTCTGACTGCGCCGCCCGCCGTCGCGTTGCCCGTGTTCCCCTGGCCCCCGAAGGCTGTCGATACTCGCCGTTTCGCGTTGCCGTCGAAAACCACATATGGCGCCCTACGGGAGCAGATCGTTCATATCGAGCATTGGCATCACGAGGAGGTGAATCGCATCGCCGCGCTTATGACGGAGGAACACGAAGATTACAAGCGCACCTGTCAACAGAGGCTTCAAGGTTATGAGATGGAAAACGAGCGTCTTCAACGGGAGGTCTCCTCCGCCACGTCTCACATTGAGCTACTCGAGATGAAGCTGAAGTCTGCCTCCAACGGCAATGCCGGAATTGTCTCAGAGGACGGCAAGATGGAAGTTGACGTCACCATCATCACTACCACGCTCACCACGTTCTCCACCACGATCCGCACCGTCACTACCCGTATCGCACAGTGGAAGCACACGGTTTTCAAGAACAGAGACCAAGTCGTCATCTCGCGCGGGGAACTAGAGCAGCTTTCCTCAGACATGTCCAAGGCCTTCTCTCATGTAGCGGAGCTCCAAAAGCATTACGCCAAGCTGGCCGAATATCTCATTTTCGTCAGCCGAGAACTGAAAATGGCGGTGGCGTTTCGCAAGGAAAATGAGCACATCATCGCCTCTCTGCGCGCTCAAACGGACCAGTTGAACAAGTCGCTCGCTACGAAGTCGAAATGGATCGAAGATATGGGCGAAGAGTTTGAGAGACTGCGCAAAGAACTCACTGCAGCTTCCGCTCGCATCGCGGAACTTTCAAGGGAACGTAAAATGTTGTCAAAGGAGCGCGATGATGCGGTCCTTACCGTGAAATCCCAGGTGGCGCTGATCCAAGGGAAGGATAATAAGATCTCGACTCTCACCGCCGAAGTCGCCCGGTTGCAGCAGTCAGAAGCCGAGAAGGAGAAACAACTTACTGCTGCAAAGGGAGACAACCAGAAACTCTCTGCAGACTTCACCGCTGCTACCCGCAAGGCAACTCAGCTCGAGAAGCAACTCCATGTGAAATCCGAGGTACTCATCTCCAAGGAAGCCGAACTCGAGAAAAGCAAGGCCTTGGTCGACAAGCAGCAGCACAAAATCACCAACCTCCAAGCGGAGATCGGCCATTTAGGGCGCGTAAATGATGAAACAAAAAAACTACTCGTTGACGAACGGAAAGAGAGCGCGAGGCTTGGGCAGGTTGTTGCCACCGTCACCGCCAAGAAGCTCGAATTCGAGCAGCGCTACAGCACAGAGTGCAAAAAAGCCGAAACCCTTAGCCACAAACTCGACACCAAGGTGGCGCAACTCCACGAACACGAGCATACGATCACCACCCTCAACGCCAAGCTCACCCGCATGAGCCACGATTACATCGCGAAACAAGGCCAGCTTAACAGAGCGCAGGACGAGCTCAAGGAAGTTCGGGAGCAACTCACCTGCGCCAAGGGTGAAATCGCAGGCCTCAACAAGCGTAACACGGATTTATTGAAAGACCTCAGCGATATCCGTCATGCACTCGGTGGAACCCCACCTAAGGGGCCGCGCCAGCCCTCAGGCTCAGGTAAATCGGACCTCATAATTGCATTGGAGCAGAAGAAGAAGGAGATAGATGACCTTCATCGTGCACTCGAAGCGTCCAACGGTCGGAACGCCGAACTCCAAAAGGGGTCTGACGGGTTGTCGAAGAAGCTCCACGATGTCGAGCATGGCCTGGAAGATAAGATGGCTGAAAGCAAGGCAGCCATCGAGACGCTCAATGGTCAAGTCCAGCGCTGGTCGAAATTGGACGCTGAAAAGAAGCTCCAGATCGAGAAACTTGACCAAGAGAACCGTGACCTCGATCGCAAGTTGGAGGAGTCTACTTCCCAGCTCGCCCAGCTCAACAGTAGCTGCAAGTTGCATTTAGCTGACCTCGATAAATCGCATAAAACAATCCATGAGCTGGAGGTGTCCATCCAAGAGAAGGATCGCAAGATAACTTCCCTCGAGAGCGATATCGAGCATTTGAAAAGAACTGTAGAGGGTAGTAAGGCGCAGATCGCGGCGCTGACCGAGGAGGATGGAAGACATCATCAAGAGTTATCGGTTCTCACCTTCAAATTCGCAGAGCTCCGAGGTCATTGTACGGCGCTGGAGGAGGAGGTCAAGGTTCTCCGCCGGGTCATCCAAACCAAGGACGTAACCATAGCCGGGCTTGAAGCAAAAGTCAAGGAGTTGACCGCTGCGCTGGCCAAGCTGACGGAGGAGAGTAAGGCTACCATCCGAAAACTTCAAGACGACTTCTCCCTTGTCACCAAGCAGCGTACCGAGCTTCAGGGCCGTTATGATGAACAGTCGCTCGAGTTCGAGTCCACGCGCAAGAGCCTCCAAGCCAAGATCGAATCCTTGGAGGGCGAGCTCGTAGTGGTGCGGTCCGAATCCAAGGAGATGGAGCTCACGATCACCAGGCTCAAAGTTCGCATCGAGGAGTGGAAGGTCTCGGAAGATGCTAAAGGGAAGGACCTCACACGCGCGCACGAGGAAGTTAGGCGTCTCGAGGTCAAGCTAGTCGCTTCGTTCACAGAAATCGAGGAGCTCAAGAAGTATTACATCGAAAAGATCAAGGTGATCAAGAACTCTTCCAGCGTGTCAACGACGTCGACGACCGTCCGCAAGAAGATTATTGGGGAAGTGAAGGACTATGCTGCCGTTATCAAGCTCACCTCTACGGTCAACGAATGGTTGGGCGCAGACGCCAAGAGGGCGGAGGAGTTGACGATCGAGCTCGAACAGAGGAGGAAGGAGAACGAGGAGCTGAAGAATCGTCTCCTCATACTGAAGGATATCTATCTCCAAGCTCCCGAGCTCAGGGAGATCTTCGAGTCTGAAACTGTCGGGGTTCAGCGCCACCAGGAATCGACCTCGGAAGCGGTAGAGATCAAGTCGGCCGTTGTGGAACACCACACCCAGGTGAACGGCGTGCAAGGTGTCATCGCCGTGGCGGTCGTATCCACGAATGGCGTTGAGGGCAAAAACTAGTTCTTGAATCTTTGGAGGGTGAATAGGTCCAACCTTACTTTCATTCGTGTCCACGTTATTGATATTTATTGTCTTGTGATTTGATTTGGACTATAGTTATTTTGCAGTACTTACGACCTACAAAGTCAACCTAGCCACTACACACTCTTTGAACAAAATCATCTGACTTGTTATTAAATTGATGCGGATGCGACTTGAAACAACTGCGCCGACGAAGTTCTGATCCTACTATGATCCTGACGATGTAATGGGATTGTGAAAGGAGCGAATGGCCTTGGTTCTAGCTGTGGCTAAAATTTGAACGATTCAAGGCAGTTGAACCAGAGTATGCATGACGCGAGAGGCACACACACAGCGATGCCTTATGTCAGAACCTGGATAGTCCTCATTCTCGCCTTCACTCCCATTCCTATGACGTCTGTCACTTGGCAGATGTCGTTACTCGTCATCCACTCTACTTGTTGGCACCCTGTTGTTGTATATAAGTTGTACCTCTTTGTAACCGCGTCCCTTCAATAGTCTCGGAATAATTACTCGTCCGTCAGATTAGTGGTTTGCTTTGAGTCGCCTCTCGACGTGGTCTAACAGCTTAGAACCACTCTCCTGCGGCGGCGGGACTTTGGAGATGGTATTTCCAAACCATTCGCAGGCCTCGCGGCAGAAAGCCATCGGGGTATGACCTTCATCATCGACTTCCCATCTACAAATCACAAAGGCTTTGCGCGAAGCCAGTCTTGCCCCCTTGACTATCGTACTAATGCCTATTTTTCGTGTCAATCGCACTGGTAACACATCCTCAGGCAGTTCCTTCGATA
>JBBPLN010000230.1:0-31475 GCA_038089815.1 Sutorius eximius | reverse complement strand
CATAACTGCAGTAGCAATTTGTCCACAGTTTGTTGCTATAGAAATGGTGGAACATCAGATTCTGATATATTTACAACACACTCACATAATTGTCCCAATGAGTGTCTGTTTTGAAATGCATATACCTCTATGGTTTCTGATCCAGATTACATAATTTCATTCTTACCACTTAGCCCTGAGTAAATGCTTCCATTTATATACCAACACTTTGTTTGTATTTGTTTTAGCTGCTGAGTTATTCAATCAACAATCAAAAAGTGCAAAACATTGGGACAATTTTGTGAGTCACTGTATCTCCATTTGCACAGTAAGCACATTCCATCCAGTTACATACTTGTACACATATGCCATCCCTTTTGGGACTGTTTGTACATGTTAGTCTGCTTGGGTATATACCCTCGCACATAGCCACAGTAGCCTTAAGCTACTTCTCCCTTATACTATCATCTATTCCTCTCTGTGTCACTCACAAACCTCCAGGACTTTACCTTCCTGGTAAACATCTGATACAGCACACTCTGTGGGAGTATAAACCCTTGCCTTGGACTTGTGTCAGCCTTTGCCTGCCACCATCTTATCCTTGTCATGGTGTAACTGCTCACATACTTGTGCCTTACCATGTCCCTCAAACCTTGACCTCTCTGCCTTTGACTTCATAAAGGGCCACACTCAACCTTATCCAAGGCCAAACATAACAGTTGACCTTGAATTTGCATGGCATGATAAACCTGGTATATCCTGTGTCAGGTTTCTGATCTCCAGGGAGGACAACAATGTCTCCACAGATTGTCAAAGATACAGCATTGGGATGAAACATTGTGACAAGAGACTCTATATCATGAAGGGTCCACTGAAGCATTCTCCCCTCAAGTTGGTATCTTCTTCCACATTGCCCTCATCTATTAGATCATCCCCATCCATGTAAACATCCATGGACCTATAGCTCTGTTAGAGAATCAAAGAAAAAAAGTGGAATCACTCTGATGTTGTATGGTCCTCTGACTCTTTTCCCTCTACTGGCCATACAAGCCCCAGGTACCTGAGCTTGAGCTCTACTTGTTCATGATCCAGGTACTCTATGATTTCATGTTGTGTTGGATTTTGTGTCTGCAATACTTGACTGGCTTGTTGTAGGTGGGCACCACAACCAGAGTCACTTTGGATGAATGGATTTATCAGCTGCATGTTGTGCACAGGCCCCACCATCCCAGGACCACAATGGAAATGACTTTCACCCTTTACACATTATACCCATGCAATCTTATGGTTGATCAGTGTATTCACATCTTCCTCTGTTACATTTCTTTGCTTTGGTGCCATTCTATGCAACAATAGGTAGTAAAGGTTGACAAGTTAAGAAAAGGCAAATGATGCATGGGGTGTGTGGGAATAGAGATAGTAAAGGTTGGTGTGGAGATGTGAAGAACATTTAAATAAGTTCTTTGGCAGTGTTACTATGTCCACCATGTGGTCTTAATTATGTAATCATGCCATCTGATATTCATTCCTGGTCACAATGGCTGGACTTTATATATGTGGTATTGTTATGTTGTGGCTTGACAACCACCTGTTACATTCTCTTTTGTCTTGTACACTTTTTCCTGCAGACTCAGCTTGTTTAGCCTTGGCCTTGACTAGCATTTCCAGGGAATCCCTAGGGAATTCCTCTAACCTCGTCTTGTTTCCATAATTGGACTTAATGCTCCTTAGGCAGTTCTCTCATATCGCCTCATGATCTCATCTCTTTATTAATGCTTGTTGCTACATTTCACTTTCATCACTTGATTGCTACTTTTATACCGCCTTCACAGGGCATGCTTCACTTCCTTTCCTTTTTGACCTGTTCCTGCTGTGAAACTTTATTCACTTGACACTACTTATGTATTGCTCCCTTGTCCTTGTAATCCAAGCTAGTTCCTCCTGTAATACCTCGTACTTTGCTACAATCTAGCTTGTTCCACTTCTTCATCTCTCAAGTGTCTCCACTCTTCACCTACCATGACTTCAAGGTTGACAATAATCCAACCTTGACAGCAGCTGAAGGGGAACACTCCCAAACTGGAGTGAGCATTGTCACCTTCATATTCTCATAGTTCTTCATTCACAGAGGCTATGCTCATCCCTACCTGGGCCAAGCATAACACCACCCTTTACAAACTACATTACATTTTCATTGAACCTTCTCCATGACTACTTTCCACTACCCTGATCATGTGTCCAACCAAACCAAGCTAATGCACCTTCTGACCACACATCAATGCCTTGAAACATACAAGATTCAACACCTCTTTGGAATTCTCATCAATGAACAGCATGTGTGTTCCCTTCCTGGCTTTTACTACCCACACATGCAGCACTTCCTTTGGCAGGAAGAAGTGATCTGCTTAGTCCTTGCCATCACAGAAATGGGCATGGAGCTACAAGAGACCCTGGTAGAAAACTTGAAGATGGTGCTCTGGTACATCAATAATGTTGTCAATCGCATGGTAGCAACATCAGACACATGAATAACTGAAAATATGATATTCAGGAGCAACCTATTTGACAGCTATTTGCTCATTGAATATTGGGTCTGCCACCACAAGCCTAAGAATATAATGTGTTTCCAGCATGAGAATAACTGTAACCTGGACTGTAGCAACCTCAAGGAATGCAGTGAGCAACCATATTGCCATTTTCAGAGCTGATTGCTGACCATGAAACATGATAGATTGGAAGTGCTATGAAAGCAACCTAGGTGGCATGTGGACAGGTGCCAGGATGAGGTATACACTTGAAGCAAAAGACAGAACATTGAGGACAGCAAATCTCCTTGTGCAACATATCAAAAAGACATACAACCCACCACTAGCTGGCAGTATCACATGACTTGGCTTACAGCAACTCAGTTAGTTGCAGCTTCTGACTTGAAGTTGACTTTAAGCTGGTAGTTGACCCCATTTAGCAGCAAATACAGTTTTGTTTGTCCTTGTTGCCCTACTCTGGCCTACCCTCATCATGATCCCACCCTCACTGCTGCCTTTGTTGCCCTGAGCATGTCAATGACAACACAATAGCAATGTGAAAAATACAATCACCATGTTGTCGCTGCATCAATGGTTTTGGCCTTGGGTTCACCTGGTACCCTTGCCCTTGCCCTCTTGTCCATGCTACCATACTACCCTTTCACCCAAGTGGCTTAGTCCTTGGTACATCAATGCTGTCATCATGGTAACCACTCCATTGTGATCACCTCATCCTCACACCAGGCTGCCCTGGTCTCTCTTCCTCACCACATCAACAATGACATTGTGGTGGTCATGTTGTTGTGATCATCATGGCATCACATTGCCCTCACCTGTGCACATTCACCTCCACCTCACATTGTCCTGGCCTGGGATCTCATCCTCAACCCCTTATTCCCTTGCTCCTTCCAATGGTGGCAATGACAATGACAGGTCCATCACATCATCATGATTGTCACATTGCCATTGCCACCTTGTGCAACTCTTGTGTTGCCATCATGGTCACAGTCACATCACCATCATTATTGTGCCACTCCTACCCATGCACCTTCACCTGCACTTGCTACCACCTCGTATTGCCCTGCCTGCCACCTTGCATTACCTCCCCTTTCTCTTTGTGATGCCAGACAACAATGATGACGATGACAACACCATAATCATCACTGTCACAGTTGCAACCACCCTCATGTTGTTCCCATGATTACCTTGCCCTCACCTGGCACCTTGCCCTTGCCTTGCCCTGCTTCACCAGACAACCACTCACATGCACCCTCACATCCTCCTTGCCATTGCATCACCCTCACCAGCAAGTGTATGTGAGGTAGCATATGTCATGTCCATGGAGGGTGAGGGTGAGGAAGAGGAGGGCATGATGATAATGTGGCAATCGCAGAAAACATGATCACATTAGAAATAATAAGTCTGTAATAAGTCTGAACTAAAATAAAGGTATTCCAGACCAAAACCAGCATAATCCAGACTGGATTACATAGATTTCCAGTTGGAAATCAAACTGGACTCAAATCAGGCCACATTGAATGGAATGGACTGGACACTGGATGCTTTGGGACATATAGGATACTGCAAAAGGAGAATTTGTGAATGTAGGCAGTCACAGGCTCCTACAGCAGTTCCACTGTTTAGTCATGGTCTCAGCTTGATGAAAAGACATGTTCACACAGGACCAACAAGGCCTACACTGGCAAGTAGTCCATTGCAATTTGGAGGATTGTCAGATATGATGTAGAGGAGACCTGGTTAAAATTGTAAGGTTAGTGTCATTGTTCATAAATGCTATATACCTGCCAAAATGCCAGGGGATCTGTGCCTTTTGGGACATGGATGGCAAGGTAAGCATAAAGTTCCACCTGAGCACTAACTCCTCTGCTGGGGTTGGTGGCGTTTGTATTTGAGTCATTGGAATTGTTGAGTGTTATGAGCCCATAATATTCAGCTAATGAATGTGGATGGCAGGATTTCTATGTTGCACCTATGGCTGCAGCTGGAGGCTAGGAAGTGGCAATCATTACTGCAGCAACAGCACAATACTCCTCCAACTATAAAATATATATGATGGAAACTAATAAGCAACAATAAATGGAATAATAGAAGGGTATACTGTTTTGGAAACGATGTGGCTTGCTGCTTGGCATTCCATTTAGACATTATATGGGGGCCAGAGACAGACATTCATGTTTACAACTGTATCACACTGTTGAGTCAAGAGGTGTCTGTCTGATGAAGATGTCACTTATACATAGCTATGATGTTGGCTTTCATATGCCCCAGCCTCCAGGTGATCATAGTACTCATTGGTGCACTGCAAGCCAGGCTGAATGAATGGTACACAATGCAGAATCATCTCACCCAAGCACCTCCATAGATTGGTGAATGCCTCAAATGATTGTATCACAGTGCCAAGAATGGGTGTGCCTTCTGATGCCATAGATCTCTGTACAACATAAGGAATCTAATACTGCAAGTCAGTACTAGCTGTGAGTTCCATATTGTGAAGTACCAACCATTGCATCTCATTCAATTTGAAGTCAGTAATGTCACATTGTATCAGTAGGGTGAAGAAGTGGTCAATGACCTAAATAAAGCATCTGGCTTGTATGCTGATGCTAGCGAAAAATAGAGTACACATAGGTGGAGTCTCCTGTAGTTGGTTGATCATCAAACAAATTGAGTCCCATTGAAACTTGACATCATGGAGAAACTCCAGTGGGGGTGATATTGATGTGTTCTCCATCTGCATCAAGCCAGAGTCCCATGCCAGTGGAGGCTTGATGCATGCACATACCAGACAACATCTCTTCCACATTTGATTGGGTCCTCTTCGAGTGCCTTGATGGAAGCTTGCTTGTTGATTACCTTGCCAAAGGCATCAACCCATGCCTCTCCAGTAATCCCAAGGAAATCTGCTTCTTTCTATACTTCCATCACATGCTTTGAGCAAATATGGGGGAGACACATAATTTGCTGACCCTCAGCAGGAATTTGAATCCCATGTTGTTCAAGGAGGATGGAAAGTTGTCTCATGGCAGCATTGTGTTTGCAGCATCATCAAGCATAAAGTGGCCAATCTAATGAACATCTGGTTTCAGTATTAGATACCAGGTGGAACACAATAGAATTACCTTGTGAGTGACCTTTGTTTGATTGAGGGGTTCTGATATCTTGTCAGTGATACATTCACCAGTATGACTTCCAGTAATATGCTGGAATGCAATCAGAGGAGGTCTTTGATGATTGGGAAATTCAATGGGACATGATGACCAAAAATGGCCTGAGAACCCTGTCCAACTAGATGTCAGTGGTGAACAACACTTGATGATAAACTCAGATATCTTTGTTCACCATGAGATCTCCACATCTCAGAGAATGGGGTGAAGTAGGCATAGTAGCTGTTGGAACTCAGGACATTCAACAATGTTGCTGCAAAGAATGTTAGAGCCATTAATATTAAATCAACAAGATATGTACTTGGTCATCAGCCATGATGAACTTGAGGAGAAAGCACCCAAGGGCAGCATGCCCAGCTGAAGGAGAGCATCATGTAGTGTTGCATACATATGTATATCTCATACCAAAAGCAAGCTTGATGCTTCTGATAAGATTTGCCAGCCGTGTTTCTCTGACCTGCATCTATTACACACCATAGACTCCCTTCCATGCTTTGTGAAGAAATGATGAACGTCAAGAGCTTGTGATGTGTGTCCACCTGACTGAGCTGATTCAAGGATGTCTGTTGTATCAGTGGTGGAACTTGTTGTGTTCAAGATGTTCACTGCCCTGCCCTGAAGTGCTCTGCCCCAAGGAATGGGCCATTCTTCATTCTCATCCTCTTTGTCTTTGTCATTCTCACACTCCTCAGCCAATGCAGCATCCACATCAATATACTCTAGCTCATGTTGAACAGGGTGGGGGGTACCAGTCCAACAGGACATTGAGGTCCAGTCATAGTAGTGCTGGCTGTGGCATGTGGAGGAGGTATCAGTGCTGGTGCATGATTTGGGCCAGAGCCAGCAGGTTAAGTGTGTTGGAACTGATGGGATTTGAACCACTTCTCCCACACATTGTAGCAAGAGGGGGTGGGTCTAGATCCTCACAATATATCACAAGTCTCACCAGTGGCCCATAAGCTACAGTCTGGGTACATGCATGACCTATTGTTACATCCATCAATCAACATCCATAGCATTATCCATCTCATCCACAGACAGCATCAGAGCCAGAAGACCTGGAATCCATCTCAACCCCACTGTCCATTTCAATGTCGCTTTTCTCTGATCTCACTTTAGAAACTGGGCTAAGGATGTCTTCACTTCCAAATGCTACTCTCTGCTTCTGGACTTTTGAAGCCCCCTTGGATGCTGTAACCTTGCTTTGACCTGCTTTCTGCTTTCCATTTCTCCGAGGTGGGGGAGGCTTTCTCTTGTTCTTTGCAGCCTGGGACATGGCAGAAAGACGCCTCTGCAAGGCTTGTCTCTTCTGTCTGTCCGTCTCGTCCCCTTTACTTGCCAGACCATCAAATCCACTGGATCTCCACAATTCCTCAGTAAACACCTTGGACTTGATTCGGCAACGCATTCGCTGCACCCCTCCACTGTTGCCTCTCTGGACCTGCTTGGATTCCTTGCTCAGGCTCTCTATCTTGTAGAACTTGGGATTTGTTACAAACACAAAGGATCCAGTCTTGCACTTCCACACAAAGCCCTTGCTTTTCCTTGTCATTTTTTGGCTGGCAGGTAGACACTGCAGTTGAGAGAAAATGGATCCTAGAGTTCATTCAAGAGAAATTGATCTTGCTCTGCATAGTCCTGCAGCCGATCATGATACTTCTTGATGTATCCTTCACCATCCCAGAATGTACTCCACTGCGAATGCTTCTTGAGGGCTGAATCTGGTGGTGGAAAGAAAGTCTCCATCCAATTTGCAAAGGACATCGATCTAGGACCCTGATGACCATGGATGGTATCTTGCGAATTCTCTAGTCCAATGTTGCATGCTTCGAACGTTGTGTTGGTGCATCCACACTGACGACAGTCCAGCATTGCATGGCATCTGACAAGGAGGTGGGTGATGGAACCATCCCCTTGAAGGCATCAGCTGCTATCATCATCCACATGGGTGTGGTGAACTGACAGAACAGCCTTGCAACAGCCATATCAAAGCGGTCAAATCTGGAAGGATATAACCACTCCTTCATAAGGATGATTGGATTGTCAGATATGATCTGTTTGAGCTTGGTCCAGGTTGGATTTGGTCCGATTGGAAACACTGCTGTCTGATCAAAGCCAAAGTAGATGCCAGGATGCAAGTACCTTGTCCCATTGTTCCTTTGCATTGAGTCCCATGAGAGCTAGAACATGGGCATCATCGAGCTCTTGAACCGTGTCTAAGAAGGGATATTTCAGATAAACATCCAGCTCTTGCAAAAAAAACATGTTGGTGGTCAGCATGTTCCGATACTCCAATAGGGCCAGCGACTCCCTGACATGAAAGTCAAAGACAATGGGAGTAGATGTGACACAGTGCAACATGTGATTGAGAATTCCAGTCATGACACCAAGGTTGGGAGGGTTCTTCTTCACAAGCATGATCTGTGTCTGCTGTATCTCTTCAACTCTTCTGGCCAGGAAACCAAACCAGACATCGGAGGGCAGCCACAAGACTGGCTGAGATCACATGTATCTCCTTGCCTACAAGTGGATCGCTGTGTGAAAAAAATAAAATAAAAAGATGGACAAGCAAGGCAGATACATACCTTGGGAATAATTTTCCTCAGCAAGACCTGGGCTGCCTGTCCACTGACTCTGTACTCATCTCTCACCCCATACATCTTCTTCCCCTCTTGAAAAAGCTTGACCATCTTGGAGCATTCAGAGTAGTACTTTGAAGTAAGCTGGTATGCATCACTGTCCTTTGCAAACACAGGAATGTTGTTGCTGGTGCGAACAGCCTCGTAGTAGAGGTTGTATGTGCTCCTGAAAGCAATGTGGGCCTGAAGCGCACATTCTTCATTCATCTCTGCCTGCAATGCACCATATCTGGACAACATGCACTGGTGATGCACAGTCCCCCTGTTGAAACCTGCTGTTCCATATGATTCCTCCAGAGCATCCAGCCTCCACAGCCCAGTCATGGGTGTTACCTATATCAATGACAAGCTCTCCAGCCTTGCGATCCAACATGTGCATCCAATCAAGGCAGGAGAGGTTCTGCTGAAGGGCGATCTCTGGAGACTGATGGACACCATCCTGGCCATCCTTGGTGAACAGTTTGATGCCCTTTCCTTCGACCACAGAGCAGAATGACCCATACATGGAGTACAATGCATTGTCTTCGTCTATGATGCGATGCATGGACTGCTGGACCTGCTCAAAGACCCTGTTGGAGAGTGGGGTGGTCTTGGAGCCTCCTCTGCTGTTGCCTCCTGATGTGTTGTATCTTGCCTCCATCAGGGTCTGTTTCACACAAGGCTCCCAGCTCTCACTGACACTCTCTGAGATGGCTGGTAGAAAGACCTCCTCCCAGAACAGGTCAAGGACTCCTTGAGGCATCATGTTCATCCGGTTTCCATTCAATGGACTCCTGTGGATCATTCTGGGGAACATGATGTAGACAGCGAGGCTGTGACCAGATGCAGATCCGAGCTTGCCAATGATGGTGTGAGGAATGGCAGTCATAGGGAACTTCTTGGACAACCACTCTGTACATGAACCCCAGGTGTGCTGATCTGACTCTGATTGTGGAATCAGAATGTCAATGTACAGTACACATGGTTGTGTTTTGCAATGCCAGGCTTGCTATCATAGACTGGCATGATGTATACTCTGATGCTGGTCTTGCACACAAAGTGTTTGGTGGTCCATATGATGCTGTCGATGTCCACAGAGTTGTGGATGTCTTTGACATCAAAGTCTTGGCCATCTTGCTCAAGGTCCACACAGACCTACTTGTCCTCCTCATCAGGATATGGGAGGCGGCCACAGACAAACATGTTAAGGCCTTTGTGGAAGGGCTGTTGTAGCCTTGGAACATTGTTGATCCACAGGCACCATAGTGTCTTCATCATCCCCTCCATTATGGATGCTAGCAGACCCGAGTGAGTGTGACAACAAGCAGCCTGATTGCATGCCCCTCGAAGTATCTTGTGCTGCTTGATCTTGTGCTGCAAGGCCACAGACTGCTGTGCTGATGGCTGTGCTGTTGTTTGACCTCTGTCTGCTTCATTCTCTTCTATCCACTGAAGCTCTTGATTCTCCCAAACTTCTTGTGTGATCCTTGGCAGACTTTCCAAGTCCCTGGAAGTAGCCTTTTCAGCACTCTGCAATGTTGCATGGCATTCCTAACAAGTGCTGCTGGCTAGGGTGAGGGAATGCAGGAGATGACTGTCCCATTGCTGGTTGCCTCCAGAGGCAAAGTCCTGGAGCTCCTCCTCTTCAAGCTCCATGTTGTCCCAGAAGAGAGGTGGATTTGTCCTGTATTGCATATAATCTCTGCAACCCACCAGGCAGCATGCCTTAACGACCTCCAACATGATCCGCCGCAGAATATGGCCACAAGGGAGTTGTGCATCACTGTCTTGCAAGGATTGCCATGTCCTGTCAAGGCCCTCTCCTGGAAGCATCTTTGCAACACAGCAGAGGCAATAGGACCACAATGGTAGCCATTCTGGTGCCTCTTGAGCAAGCAGAAACACTTGATCTGGATCACCTGCATCCCATAAATGGAGGTGGGCGACCTTGCGCCAGTAATCTGGCCCATTCCATGCTTGCCAGTTTGGGTTATAGCCCTCACTCGAGACCTTTCTTCCCAAGATATAGGCAGTGTTAGCTGCATAGTCAAAGACAGCACCAAAAAAATGATTGTGGTGGTGAACCAGAAATGCAACAGGAATAAGAGGACTGTCTTCATGCAGATGAATGTAGTGGTCGTGCATAAGTTGTGCTCTTTCCTCATTGGAAGGTGCAAGAACATTTCCAGCACGATCATAGAAGGGTTTGGCACACTTGTTCAGAATAAAGTGGGCCTGAGAAAGTCCTTGTGAGCCATGCCAGATGGTTGCCAGATAATAGTCAGCAACATTTACATCAATCCAACTTTGATTGTCCAGTGTGCCAGAAAATTGCCTTTGAGAGGACTTGAGCTTGAATATTTGGTCAGATGAATAATGGGACAAAGGGACAATACTACTACTCACCACCTACTTCCTCTCTTGACTCCTCAGCTGGTGGAGGGGGAGAGATGGAGAGCCAGGTTGCGAGCTGGCATGTAGCCTTGATCTTGAAAATGTAGGCCCATCCTCATATTCAGAAGAGTCAGGATGTCCAGGAGGCACAGATGGTACATTTTTGCTTGAGGATGTGGGCTCATCCTCAAATTCAGAAGACTTGGAATGTCTGGGAGAGACATGTGGGACATCCCCACTGGAACTGGAATGATGGATGCTTTCCTGTGGCCCATCAGAGCCTCTTTCTACATGTGATGTCTTGACATCAAATGTGACCTTTCTTGTGATCACTACCTCAACCCTACAACCAGGTTTCCGTTTCAGAGGCCTTCCTCTTGGCCTTTGTGGTGCTATATGAATTCTCTCTTCCATAGGCAATGATCAAATCAGTCAGAAAGCTACATTATTCTAATGATCACACCTTCATGTGCCCCAGAGTTTGAAGAAAGGCTTGATTGGTCATGAATGAGATTTTGCTCTGGTGCTGAGTTTGTATACATTAGCAAAGCACCAGGGAATAAAATAAATAGGATCTCACATGTTGAAGACTGCTCATCTCATCTTCCATAGATGTAGAGGAGACATGGTGTGCATGGTGGACCATGGTGAGACAATTCTTGTATATTGTACTGAGCTCTTCCTCATCAATAGAAGACTCTATGTCTGAGTCTTTTGACACCTCCAGAGCTCTAGATTGAACATTCTCCATGACTAAATCATAGAAATGAGACAGTGAGGAAGAACTAGACGAGTCTCCTTCATCTTCATGAGCTACAATGGATGCAATATTGTTCAACACATTATGAAAGGCAAGTTATACTCCATCTTCATCAGAGAAAGAAGAAGGCTGATTGTTTCCAAGCAGGGATGAGCTATAATTGGTCTGATGTACCATAGTGATGGAAGTATGAAAATGAATTGGTTAGGTTGCCATGTCGACATTCAAACATGATGGTTATGTAATCATGTTGTCACATTATAAAAATCATATTAAATCGCCCAGTTGATTCTTGCTTCACTGTCCACATTGTTTTCCAATGGCTCCCCCTTCAAAGAAGACTTTCCTTATGTTTAACCTGCCATATCAAGTGACTTCTGAGTGAAATGAGAGGGTGGTTCTGCAGGTCTTAGACATGTGGTGTAGGGGAGGCATCTCCAATATGGGATTTCTGTTTATTTGTCCTTGTTGGCTTCTTTCTTGGACTGATAATAACATGGACCTTTTCATACTGGTGTTCTCCTTGGGGCTGAGAATGAGAAGAGAGGGTCTGGCTATGAAGCACTTGTGTGGTGATAAATTTCTTTGTTTTCTCTGGCTGCTTTCCTTTGGCATGCTTCGTGGATCCTTTGGGATGACCTCTAGATTGTTTTGCAGTGGCTATTTGTGGGTCTTCTGCACAACCTGGTAATCCAACAAGATCAGTGGAGGACTGAGGAGAGCTGGGAGTATCTGTGTATGGTGCCAGGGCATACAACATTCCATCTTCACCATCATCATAGCTTTGAATCGGAGAATACATTGAATCCCCTTGTACCTCGCTGGACTGTGATCCAGGTGGGTCTGTGATTCCTCTAATGTCATCAGACATTGACACTGGGGAGGGAAATCTGGACCATTCTGTTTGCTGCTCAGAAGTATCACTGGAGAGATCACTTTCTTCAAGAAAGGGTCGAATAGTAATACATGAAATCATGAGATCTACTGACGAGTGGGAGGGCCGAATAGCATGGATGGGTCAAAGCCCAGCACCTCCTCTTCTTCCTGCTTGTGAAGTACCTCACTTCTACCCTCTTCTCCACCCTTGCCATCCACCCCCTTTCCCTCCCCCTCCATCCTCCCCTTTCCTTTTGCATCCTTGTTCACATCCTCCAAAACTTCTTCCTCACTCTGTTTCACTCCATCCTCACCCTCTCCCCATCCCCATCTACAGAGGACATAGGGATTGCAGCCTGCATCTGCCCTCCACTCACCTCCTCAGGATCAGCCCCACTCCCCACTGGGCTAGTGGTCATGCGCTGGCAACTTCACTGCGCCTTGGCATCATCCCCGGCTTCTTCATTCCTTCCATGTTTCCTCTCTTGTGTCTCCTGAGAGACGGTCGAGTCATCTTTAGGGTGTTGTTAGCACAGCCAAATCATAGTAATACTAGTACTTCTGGATTTTTACTGTTTCCACATGATGTACCTATTCATGAAATTGGCTCAATAGTGCAGATGTGATGAAGTTCATGGACTTACCAGGAAGTGTCAGTACATCGACCTCCACTGCAGGCTCACTGTTGCCATCCAATTCCAATTTGTCCTGTGTGTCGCCCCAGGGTACCCAGTTTGAGACTTGAAAAGCATAAGTCAGCCCATGTTACCTGGTCTAATGTGTGAGGGAACAGAGTTACTCCAGTCTATGTCAAGTGGCCGGTTATACCACTCCTGCACCACCTCCCAAAACTCTCTCCCATATCAGATTGTTCGATGTTATCAATGTCATATCCATATAAGATGCCCTCCAGCGCAGTCAGCAAGCAGTTGAGATATTCTGCAAAGTATTAGAGCTACATGAAGGAAGTGGGAATCGGAACTCACCAAAGTCTTTCCAAGACATTCGCTTGATGTTCATGGGACAATTCCTTCTAAAATAACCTACAGTTTTTGGATCATGCTTCTCGAGAAGGAATTGAGTGATGAGAAATTCCTCGAAGCTTGCTAACCCGTAGTCTGGGATATCATTGTGGGCATTGTTGAGACATGGTCGAATGAGAGCCTTGAAGACATTATCCAAGTGGGCGATAATTTTTAGGATTGTGGGCAGCAAAGCCTACACCTTGTGTGCTTTGTGCTTACAGTACGATTGGTAGATGCTGATGAGGAGATAATATCGCCAGAAGAACATGTCTATCTGATCCTTGTAATACTCAGGTAGGTAGACATGATGTCTAGTGTTTGGCATATGTTTGGCAATGTCCGACAATGTTTGGTGCATATTCAACAAGTGTTAATCACATTTTATAGCAATTGGTACATGTCTCCCCTGTTTGGGATATATGTTGTGCTTTATAACAACACAGAATGGGCCATTTCCCTTCGATTTGTTAGCCATAGCCACATCTTTGTCACTGTCACTCTTTACATAGTGCAGTCTGTGTCCAAGATGATTGCCTTGTGTATAATCTAATTCTTTTGTAGAACATTCAATGCTTGTATAGGAGATGTGATTCAAAATTGATCATGGTGTTTCAGCCTTGTCATGCATATGTTTGATGATGGGCCAACAAGCCCATGCAATGTGTAATCTATGCCTAGTGTCAGGGCCCTCCAACTCCCACATGTTCAAGCTAGGTTGCATCGCTGTTTTTGCTTCGTAGGGTTACATTCCTTGTAATGTGACATGTATGCTTTATAGTTCATCCTCAGTGTCCTCCTCCTCTGGGGTGGCAGCAGGCTTTGGATTGCATTTACTCTTGCGCAATGTAGGGACCCTTTCCTTGTCCTTGTCCTTCCCTTTCCCCTTCCCCTTCCCCTTCCCCTTCCCCTTCCCCTTGTCCTTGTCCCTTGCCTTCTCACTTCCAGTACCTGCCGCCTTCCTTCCCTTTTTGCGTCCATGGCCTTTCCCTCCTCTTTCCTTTGTCCGCGATCCAACTCCATCTCATGGTGGATCACTTGACAACTCCCTCAGGTGCACTGTAAACATGTATCCAACTATTGGTCATGTCGTTAATGGTGAAACTGAAGATATATGAATAAATGAATGAATCAATGAATACTTGCAATTGTCAGCAAGCAGTGTATAGCACTTCTTTGCATGTTTCCAGAGTGCTAGTACCATTTCTGGAGTCTTGCTCTCATCTGCAAGTATGAAGTGGGTTCATGACCCATACCAAATGGATCCAAGATCAGTGCAATACACATTCCAATCTACATGGTATGTTATTGATGATTTGATTGATACATGTATGACTTACCCAAATCAGCGATGGTGGTATCATCATGATCAAGGTTGTGATCGTGTGTACATCGGTACTCCTACAGCAGCATTGGTTTGTGGCACCTGACCCAGTATTTGACACAAAGGTATGCATCAAAGGTGGGACTGTGCCAATCAGAGGGGGGAAGATCTTCCATAACACCGCCAGCCACTGCCTTCTCCTTTCCCTTTCCCTTTCCCCCTTCCCACAACTTTTTAGCAGCTGGCTTGGATTCCTCCTTCACTTGCACTTCCTTTGCCCAACGCTTCCACGATACAGACCATGATTGACTGGTAGTCACATTGGTGTTCTGTGTGTCCTGGGGTGGTGGTCTCTTCTGTTGTGCGTTACACATTGTGGTTAGCTTCGATGTGCCTGGATTTTGGTGATATTACATGCCTCTGCTTCACAAATGGCCAGTGCAAGAGTATCCATTGTGCCCCTTTGCATGACATGTAAGGTATCAAGTGAAAATATAACATGTGCATACCTGGGGTTCACCTATGTCCACACCATGCCAAAGTGTTTGCACAATTGCATTTGATATGTGAGATGATGTAAGCTCCTCATTACTGGAGATAGAGAATGCATCTGCAGTGCCTGCTATACACTGTGAATAGAGGCTGCAGTCATCGACGAGCTGCATTCCTTGAATCAGACATGGTGCAACAAAGAATGTGTCATCATCAATCACCAGTCACAGTTCCCTCAATGGAGACCAAGGTATCCACTCTGATACAGAGTGAACGTAGTTGCAGTTCAGTTCAAGATAGATGTCGCCATTGTGTGGTACAATGTTTCCAGTGGATGGAGTTCAGCTGACCCCATGGAATACATTGATTGAAATTGGAAATGCACCTGCCAGAATGCATGGATACATGGTCGCCTGTTGGAGTTCCAAGGACTGCATCAGGGCTTGTCAGAGATATGGTTGTGGATTGTTAGAACTCATGGGGCTGATGTGGCATGTGCTCTAATCCCTGTACCAACACACATTCTAAAACATCAAATGTCCATCTTCTCTACAGAACACACCCTGCCAAACAATTGTCAAATAATCCATTTATGGGCATTGTGCTTTTTCCACGTGATCTCAGCTATACTCATTTTACATTGCAGGCAATTAATTGGTTGATTGTCCATACCAAAATGGAAATGAAATTAAACCTTGGTTCTCTATATAAATATGGTGTGTCAAAGGGACAGCTCAGGCAGGTTGAAACAGCGAAAGAGTGAGTCCAACCCCCTGCATAGGATGCACACCTAACTGCGCATCTACAGTCACACCAGAGCCAAAGAAGAATGAAATGAAATGTTCTCTTCTGCGCAGCAGCTGTCCCAGTGACATGCCTATTGTTGAATGAGATAGCCTGGGCATGAAGACATATGGCCCATGGTTTAGCCCAGTGGTAAGTTACTCTCTCGTAATTGTGGTAAGGTTGCATGCCCTCACACCACACAATAGGATCTGGAGGCCATTAAGCACTGTCCAATGCTCCAAGTGCCATGCAATACAAATACAACGATGAACACCTGATGATAGCAGAACTACATTATAGCAGGGATGCAGCTGACCTTGCGAAGCTCATGTCCAAGATTCAAGATCACCTCTCAGTTGGCAGTGCAGTTGTGGTATGTGGGTGGGAGCCAGAGCCACCCATGATGTTCACATTAAGAGACATATAGCTCTACTGCCCCACTGTGTCTCAGGCAGTCAATGTACAAGGTTGGTGATGACTTAGTCCATTATGATGACACAATTTCAATGATTTGTAGATGGCTACAAACAGGCTGCAGAACAGGCAAAGAAGAAAAAAGGAGACCTAAGCTGTGTGCACGTATCTCTCACTTTAGAACAGTTCATTGATGCTGGGGACATACACAATGTGTGCATCGACCATGGATTCTGGGAGTTCTTCATGGAAACGGTTGTTCTTGAGTGTTGTGACATGTTGTAAGGCAGGTTCTACATATAGCCCATCAGCCACTCACACTCTCATTTTCTCCAGGGTTCAGCCACCAGGGGTGAACCACATGGTGTTCACTCCACAGAATGACCTTATGTCTGGCAGGAGCATGGACTTATTGCAACAAATGCAGTCCACCCCTCAATACAATGGTACATTGTATGGATGGTGCTCACATTGCCAAGCATGGCACAAGACAGAAGGAGTAAGTGTCACACATGGTGTCAATGTTGGGACAGACTGATGGACAGCACACAGGACTATTTTACCACAGACCCATGCTCGCAATGATAGCACTCATGAAGGGGGCACATGGCTACTTGTCAGCAGAATGTAAGAAAAACACGCCCTCCATGGTGAAGGACAACATTATGTGGTAGGAAATGAAGGCAGAGTGGGATGCAGCCTCCAAGATCATAGAGAAGTTGAGAAAAGGGTTGGGTGTGATGGATGCAATGGAGGAGCTAAGACAGGAGCATTGGTGGGATCATGGAGGGATATGCAATGTGCATGGAATCTTGCATGAACTCGAGGTGGGCACATTGTCAAATGTACAACAGTAAGTTTAGTCTATATCAGGCATGTATAGTAGTGGTGTGTGCACCCTTATGTACAATAACATGTTCATATCCATATTGCCTGGTTCTACTGCTTGGATGTGGGGTGGAATTATGTGTCCAATGTACTGGACACAGTGCAGAGTGTATGCAGGATGATGGAACTATCATTGACTGTATTGTAGATGCCACATTCAATGCACTGAACATTGCTGAACATTGCTGAACATCAGCTGAACATCAGCTGCTACCTTGGATGCAATGTCAAATATGTGGTCAATGCACTAGACATAATGCAAAGTGTATGTGGGATGATGGAACTATCATTGACTGTAGTGCAGACACCAAGTTCAGTACACCAAACATTGCTGAACATCAGCTGCTACCTTGGATGTGATGTCAAATGTGTGTGCAATGCAGTGGGCACAATACAGAGTGTATGTTGGATGATGGAACTATCATTGACCATAGTGTAGACACCATGTTCATTGTGACGAACATTGCTGAACATTGCTGAACATTGCTGAACATTGCTGAACATCAGCTGCTACCTTGGATTCAATGCAGAATATATTCCCAATGCACACAACACAATGCAGAGTGTATATAGGATGGTGGAACTATTGTTGAACATGCTGTATACACCACATTGATTGTGCCAAACATAACAAATGTGCGGTGGATTATGTACCCAATATGATCCAACAGCATAGCAGAACAGCACAGAGCACTACTATCACATCACAATATACTATGATTTCTAACATCCTTCCCCCAGGTCTATATATGATGGAAATGTGATCACCATCACCAACACAGGGACTCAACTAGCACTAGTATACAAATATGTATGGACAGTCAACAAAAGATTACAAAGAATGGCTTAAATAGCATCCAATAAAGCAGGGTTGCACACACATGTGGAGTCAGAGCTGGTGTTGCCATGCCTACCACATACTGATCAATCACCTCATGGAGCCCTTCCTGTTCAATTGATTGATTATGGCATGTGATGGTTGTTCATTCCCTTTCTTTCCATCTACCATCACACAATGTCTGATGGTATCACCTTTTGCTATTGGGTACTGGGTTAGCACTGTGGCCATTCAGTCAATGAGATTGATATACCAAGAGGTTCTACTGTCTGCACTGCACAGCGTGTGTTAAAAGAATCAGCGTGTGTTAAAAGAATCAGAACCAATACTTCTAGGCAATGTGAGTGCCAGTGCCATCCGGATCTGCAAACCAAACAAACCTCATGTGAATTACCACAACATACAATGGCCTGAGGATGCACAAGATGGGAAGCTAATCAAAGCAGCTCATGATCTTGAGATGCTTGGGGCCATGTAGGAATGGCTTGTATGCACACAGATGAAGTTCTGTCACAGGAGTGGGTGACATCAGACATAGCTGAAATTGTAGGAAAAGCAGACCAGGCATCCGGACAGTGTGTTTGGAAACAGAGGTCCATGTGCCAAACCCAACATAGCACAAGACAGACACCATGTAGACCCTAATCCTATGCTTTTTGGCCCTCCTTTGCTAGATGTCCACAGCTGTCTATGTACACCAGTGCATTTTGGAAGGCAAGAATGTTTACAATACAGGCTGCAGAGTCTACTTATGAGAGGGTCTGGTGACTATCGATAGATTGAAGCCCACTGGCTCCTCTTCTTCCCTGTGTGCTGTCTCTGGCTCTGGCTCCATTTCCATCCCCCTTCTGTCCCCCTGTTCCACTATTGCCATGGCATCATCTGTGTCCTCCTCCCATTTCCCATCCATGTCCTCCTCATTGTGACCCTCATCTGACATCATCACACATTCAGCCAGACCCTGCTCATCACCCCTCTCATTGGCCTCTGCGCTGCTCTCCTCTGAGCTCTGAGTCCTCCGCTTGTAATGTGGCTGATCACTGTTGTCCTCTTCGTCATCTGTTCTGTTGTGCTTTCTCCCCTGCATCTGGGGAGAGATGGGAGTGGGGTTGCTCTCTGTGAATGATAGTGAATACAACACAAGCATTGCATTGGTTTGTACTGACCTTCACCACATGATGTACCTATGTGGTGGAAGTGATGAGTTCTATGACACAACAGGATTCAGCACGCTAGGACATACCAGGGAGTGGGGGTGGTGCTTCATCATCGCCTTCACCCCATGTGACCCAACTTGAGACTAGAAGACACAGGTCAGTATATGTACCACAGTGAGCATGTGGAAAGGGGCAAGAGACCACTCACTCCATTCCTCATCCAAAGGACA
The DNA here is from genome assembly GCA_038089815.1 of Sutorius eximius. NCBI lineage: Eukaryota > Fungi > Basidiomycota > Agaricomycetes > Boletales > Boletaceae > Sutorius > Sutorius eximius. Next base: position 11,987 of record JBBPLN010000230.1, on the reverse strand, counting down.
CCTGTACCATTCCTCTACCACATCCCACAGTGCTCCTGTGTCTTCTGCTTCAACACTGTTGATATCATATGTGAATTCCCTGCCCTCAAGCACAGCAGGTAGGTGTTCTAGGTAGTGGGAAAAGCCTGATGATGGGACATGATGTTTGAATGTGTATGGACAACAATGCAACACTTACTGTAGTCAGCCCAGGACATTTGCTTGATGTTGGTAGGGCACATGCTTCTAAAATACCCTACAGTCTTGTGATCATGCTTGCCAAGCAGGAATTCGGTAATAAGGAACTCATCAAAGTTCTATGACCTGTAGGCAGCAATGTTGCCAGTGGGGATGTTGAGATATAGGCACATCAATACTTCCAGAATGTTATCCAGATGGACAATGTTCTTGAGTATTGTTGGAAGGAACACCTTGTACTTGTGTGCCTTACGATTGTAGAACTGTTGGTAAAGCACAACGAGCAGGTAGTACTGCCAGATGAAAGCGGTCACTTCATCTTCATAGTATGTCAGGAGGTAGGTCCAATGTTCCGGTGGCCTTGTCAGCTTGTACAGGTTTTGTTGTTTTAGCTGCATAACTCCTGGTGTGTCAGTGGTGTGGAGTGAATACTGGACCTGGAAGATATAGTCCTTATGCAGGTCAGTGGTTGCAGATGTCAGCCAGTAGTAGTCTGACATGTTGAAGGAATAGGGGACAGTGGATGGATGGGAGTGGGGTTGAGAAGGAAGATGGACAATGGTGACATGCACCTTAATATGGTTGGGCCCAGAGAAACTCTAAATGGATTTGTCCACATTCCATGACCCAAACAGGATGTGACATCTATTGTGACATCCACATGAGAATCCATTTATGTATGTGACCTTACCTTTACAATTGTACAACATCTGTTCTGTGCCTGTTCGATGTAGTTGCCATAGTTATTGTGGATCACTGAATGTGGACCACCCACCTTGTACAAAGGCAAAGCATCTCTCCATGGTACAACCATCACTACCTAATCATCCATGCATGTGCATGTGTGGAGACATGGACAATAGTAATCAGACCACGATAATTACATTGTGTATGGCAGAGCTATTATGTAAAAGGCAATGAGACGTGCACACAACCCATTCTAACACCGTAACACCCATGAACAGTAGCAGTAGAGATGGCCAGCTCACATCGCTCTATTCCAGGTTATGAGGTATGTATCCACACCTGCAATGAAAGCCCTTGCATGAACCAGAAGGAAGGATTCCTGTGGGCGAAGGAGGGCAGATCATGCCTGCAACATGCACAGATGGCAAACAAGCACCCTGACTGCTCTGAAGCATGTCAGCACTTCATGGGGCACAAAGGCAAAATGCCAAAATGCGAGACATGATGAGGGATGAACTGGTGCAACATCTCTCCAGACAAGATGCTGGTGTGGAGATAGCCAGGCTAGGACTTTTACCACTGCCCTCCAGGGTTAGAATACAGTAAGAATTTGTGTGGTGTATTTATTCACACTAACAAGTTTACAGGAATGCAGCAAGCAAGGACATAGCAATGGAAATCAACGAAGGGGAGGGAGAGGGCAACAACAGGGGTAATGAAGAGGATGGGGAGGTGATGGACATTGACAATGCTGACGACACTTGGGATGCACCAGGACCATCCACCCTCAGAGTGCCATCTCAAGAGTACTCCAGTGGGGCATCCACATGGGGCTTGTTCTCAAGGCCAGGCTTGTCAGCGACATTGAATGTCATATCACAAAGCAACTCATCTTCGAGCCATCTGCCATCACTCAGGTTAACCACGAGCAACTCTCTGTTCAGCTCACCAGCACCCTGGTCACTGGGCACAGACAACTGGTGCCCATGTGAGCCATCCTCGACATGCCCAATCACGTTGTTGTTTGTTCCAGACAAAAGGTGAGCATCATCACAGCAGAATGCACAAAACAAGCTTGGATGGAGCCAGTGTCTGATTAGTGAAGATCAATATGGAAGGATTAGTGGTCTTGACAGGTTTGTCTATAAGATAGGGAACAACAGCTCAGGGATCCAGGTGTTGGTGTTTGAATGGGTCAGTGTATTCAATCCATCTTTGCATCATGCTCACTCTTGATTGCAGCTGTGGGCATAATGCAGCTATAGTGGTTCAACTGTGGGAATGAATGCCTTCAATGTGGCATACATGCCATGGGAGCGATTTCAATCAGTCATCCTTAACCCACAGGCCAACCGAGGAGACTGGAACATGATGGTCTGGATGGATTGCATCATCGGGGGGATTGACTACAGTGTAGATCACTGGTGAGTCTCCCACATGGAATTGGTCACCCTACTCATATCCCTTCTGTAAGATGCCCTGAAAACATGTATGGACTGGACGACGAGGCATTCAAGACATATGAGATGCATGTGAATCTCCTCACAGACCAGGTGCAATTCTGGCCACTGATACAGCAGATGCCAAACATGGCAAGCAAATGGCCCATGATATGCCGCCTCATGCTGATTGTGAGAGTCAGAAATACATATGCTCCTCCCACAGTCATTCTGAATGATGGGGCAGATATTGCTGATGGCTACATCCTGAAGTGGAGCCACAGTGACTGCAGCAGCCATGTCATCCTTCCCTTGGTGTCATTAAGAGAGCATTTGTGGATGTTGCTCAGCAAGAGGATCTATGCTGATGAGTTCTGGATGGTGCAGGACTATGTGCCAACCCTGGCTGAAATAGGGGAGTGGAGGGTCTTTCTTGTCGGTGGCAGGATAGTGTGGGTTATGCACACATTCAAGAAGAATAAACATTGGGTGGGTGGACCCATCATATCCTACATCTTGATCGACAAAATATGGTACATGGTCCCCTTCACCACCCATGCAGTGTATGACATTCCCTATGTTTACAGCAAGATTATGAAGGAGTGGCCTGAATCTGGTGATGCATGGCCCAAGAAGATTGTCAATCCAAACTCTGGGACCATGATCATGTGGAGGGTGGCAAAGAAGGAGTTTCAAGTGTATGTCATGCAAACATGGTGCACCTTCATGCTTTGGAAAACACAGGTGACTGGTGCCAAGCCCTCTATATGTACATTCTGCCATATGGATATTGGCATTTGCATCATGCCAGGTTTGTGCCCATCATATTTCGTGAATGAGGTAGAGAGGACTCCGACCACCAGCCTGTGGCTGGCATGCAATACCACAGATACCTTGGGAACACTTGCTGATAACTTTGCCATGGTATTTAGACAATGGGCAATCAACATTAGAAACCCATACATATTGTGATGTAACAGTAGTAATACTGCCTTGTTCACACTCTGCATATCCTCAATACAGCTCATACTGTTCAGCATAGTTTGACATTTGTCTGGCACAGTTTAGTCTGTATCCAATGATCTCCCCATCAGTTCATCTGTGTACCACAGTGGTGGGATATATTCAAGATGTTATCTGCCTCATATAGATAAATGGACACTTTATTTGGCAGATGTTTGGCAATGTTTGGCAGAATGTTTGGCACAGTGTACATGGCACCTGCGCTCTGCCAAGCCATTTTGCTATTGCATTGTCTATATACTACAACCATGAGATACATTCACGATGGTATCTATCTGATATGCATGAATGGATACTTTGTTTGGCAGATGTTTGGTAATGTTTGGCAATATTTTGCACAGTGTTTGGCGCAGTGTACATGGCACCTGCACTGTGTGCAGCCCTTTCGTCTTATATGATCTATGTACTACAGCTGTGAAATGTGCTCAGGATGGTATCATACAGGCCCTGGAATAATTTTAATTACAACTGCCAAACCAAAATTTAAACTAAATAATGATGGGAGGTGATTGATAGACCCATTGGTATGTTCCAAAACAAAATTCTAAGAAAACAGCGGATAGATTGATTTTATAAAAATATTTGGGTCTGAAGGTGAGGGGGTGAAATATTTAAATGAAAAAAAATCAGTGGTGCTTGTAACTCCTCCAAATCAACTCAGAAGGTCTGAGAGACCTCCAAAGCACACTTTGGACATTTACAACATGACATAATAATTTATTTGGAGCATAAAAGTTGGAAAATGAAATAGACCAGGTAAGATGAGGTGATGTTGTTGTAAAAAAATCCAGGAGCATTTCCAATGATTGTAGTATACTCCATTGGTGTTATATGGGGTGGGAGAACACTTTTGGAGTGGCTGGTGGCACTCTTTGAATTATTTGAACCACAAGAGGGGAGAACTGGAAGGTTAAATCATAACACTTCCAAAGAAAATCTAGGAGTGTTTCTGAGAGCTGTAACACACTCCAGTAATGTTGGATGGAGTGGAAGAACACTTTCTGAGCAACTGAGAGCACTCTCTAAATTATTTGAACCACAAGAGGGGAGATCTGGGAGGATAAATCATATCACTTCCAAAACGAAAATCTAGAAGTGTTTCTGAGAGTTGTACCACACTTCATAGACATTGTATGTAGTGGGAGAACACCTTTTGAGAAGCTGAAGGCACTCTCTGAATTATTTGAACCAGAAGAGAAGAGAACTGGGAGAGTAAATAATATCACTTTCAAAAAAAATCTAAGGGTGTCTTTAAGAGTTATACAACACTCTGTTGGTGTTATATTTGGTGGGAGAACACTTTCTGAGCAGCTGAAGGCACTCTCTGAATTATTTGAATCACAAGAAGGAAGAACTGGGAGGGTAAATAATAACACTTCCAAAAAACCCCCAGGAGTGTTTCTCAGAGTTGTACCATGCTTCATAAACATTGTATGGGGTGGGAGAACACTTTTAGAGCAACTGGTGGCACTCTCTGAATCATTTGAACTGGTGAAGAGGATGATTAGAAGAGTAAATAGTATTCCTTCCAAAAAAAATATAGGAGTGTTTCTTTGGATTACACCACACTCTTTCAATGGTATGTGGAGTGGGGGAATGCTTTTTGGACAGCTGGTTGTGCTTCCTGAATTATTTGAACAAATCGTTGGAGTGATCTGGGATGGTGGATGGTATTGTTTTAAATAAATATAGCAGCATTTTTGATGGTTGTACCACACTCCATCCATATTAGATAAAGTGGGGAAACACTTTTTACATGGTTGGTGGTGCTTTCTGGATCACTTGAAATAGAACTGGGAATGGCTGGAGGATAAATGAGATAGTTTTCAAAAAGAAAATCTAGGCATGTTTCTGAGCATTGTACAATACCACAGTGATGTTATACAGAGTGGAGGAACACTTTTGGAGCAGCTGGTGGCACTCTTTGCATTATTTTAGTCAGAAATGGGGATGACTAGGAGAGTGCACAATAATGTTGCTTTCTAATATGAGGGTTGCACCATACTCCATTGATGTTGTATGGAGTAGGAGAACATTTTGTGGGCAGCTGGTAGTATTTTTGAATCATTTGAACCAGTGAAGCAGATGATCACTATGTATTCGTCTATCCCAAGCTCTGTGAATAGCTCCCACATCAAGTCCACACAGAATTGTTGTCCAGGCATGCCAGCTGGAATCACCACAACTACAGGTTCCACTTTGTGAGTCACCTCATTTATCTCTTGATGTGTCCACCCCACTGATGACTTTTTGCCATGTTTCTCCTCAAATCAGACAACCATGTTGTGTAAGATTATGCAACACTGCATCCAGTGCATGGCATATCTTATGTCCTCTGGAGAATGAATCCAGAGGCAAAGCTCCTGTAATGACTGAAACCAGCCTTTTAGGGCTGTGAAGGCATGTTCTACACAGACATGAACCTGGTGTTGTCCTGTGAACAATTGGACTCAATTACCTACAAGGTATATACCTTTGACAGGTGACAATTAAATACCTTTTGTGGCTGTGACAGTGGTGTGTTTTGGATGCTTTTAAAAGGTACAATGTATCATGGTCGCATTGGATATACGCTGTCTGCCCAAATCCAGTGACCCTCAGGGATCAGGTCTAGCTCCTGTCCCAGTTGTGTCCCTTGGAATGTGTATGCATTATGGACACTGCCAGGATGCTCCAAGCCATAGTCAACCACAACTAGGTTGTGCAGCATAATGACAAGCTGTTCATTATCAGGCCTGTTGAACAATTAGGTGCACCATTTACTTGGCAATTTAGTGAGTATCTCCCTTTTCAGTCAACAAACATGTCACTGTACAGTGACAGCTTTTCAAATATGTTGAAGGTCAAGCCATCCACTGCAAAATCCCACCCCTCCATGCTTTGCATGATTTCACCTCTATGAACATATGTGCCAATTCTGTGTCCACCAAATCTGCTGTAGGAATGGAAAGGAACATGTCATATTGTGTGAGAATTGCCACCATCGTGTGGTTCATACAATTCACCACTGACCCAATGCTTACACCCACCCATTGAGTGATGTCCTTGGTCATTATGGTGTTTCCATAGCAGCCTGCATGATTCAAAAAGATTGTGAGTTGAATTGCTATTGGCAGCTGTGGGCAATTCAATCCCAACCTAAAGATGTTGTGATTGCTGATTTGATCAAGTATACAGTTGAAGATATCTGGATCCACATGGACTTTCTTGTGAAATAGGTGAGGCCAGCAGCTGGCAAAGTGGTTGAGAGGGGGCTGGGATGTGTGCCTTGGCAGCACAGCTATGCAATTCCAGGTGTGTGACTTTTCTACCTTGTCACAAAGTGCCCTAATTTCCCCAAGGAGTGCATGATAGCAAAGATCTCTTGCAGCCCTTGAGTCAATTGAGTCCACAGAGTCAGAATCACATTCAGATTTGAGATCAGACAAAAGGGAGGTGAGAGGTGTTGGGGGCATGATGACAATGTCCTTGTCATCCAGTTCATCCAAGTCATATTGATCCTCCAGTTCATCCAATCAGAAGTGCAAGTTCTCAATCCTAGGCATCAGAACATTGTATTCTAATTGATCAAAATCCATTAGTAGTTTTTTGCTTTGTGACACATAAGACATGGTGGAGGGGAATGCACTTTGGTTATCTGACACTTGAGTACATGTTCTACTACCTGATACATTTTATTTTTGGATTTGAAGACTTCCAAAGACTCAGTTTGATCTCAGTGATATGTAAGTTGTCATGCAGCCATGGCAGATCTTGGTCCAGTACTCAGCATTGAGGGAAAGGGGTATAGGAAAAGGCAAAGCTAGAAGTGTGTTAGGAGTTGATTGAAAGTATGCCAAGAAGGATTGGAGCAGTGGCCAAGGGTAAGGGGGGTGTTTCCAAGCACTAAAACTACATTCACTATATTTTAAAATTGCACTCACATAATTGTCCCAATGAGTATCTGTTTTGAAATGCATATATCTCCATGGTTTCTGATCCAGATTACATAATTTCATTCTCACCACTTAGCCCTGAGTAAATGCTTCCATTTATATACCAACCCTTTGTTTGTATTTGTTTTAGTTCCTGAGTTATTCAATCAACAATCAAAAAGTGCAAAACATTGGAACAATTTTGTGAGTCACTGTATAGTAGAGTATTGGTAGATCCGCTACAAACATGTACATACTACTGGGTAGTACTTAAGGGCTAAGACCTGCTCCAGTGAACTCCAGTTTAGTTCACTTGGAGTCTTCCCCAAAGCTCCTCTGCTACTCTCTTGAGTTATTAGTCATTGTTGGCAACCTACAGCTTATCAAAGCTCTTTGGGTTGTTTCAGGGCCCAAGACAAGACCATGAAACCGAGGCCAAGGGGCACATTCAGGCCCAGTATAAAAGCATTGAACACAGGACGAGGAGTACTGCTGGGCCCAATATGTGACTATGGAACTGAGGGCGAGCAGTACAGTCAGGCCCGATATGATAACATCGAACAGAGATTGAGGGGTACAGCTGGGCCCCAAGTGAAATTATGGCACTGGGTTCGATGGGTATGGCCAGGCCCAAGATGAAACGATGCAACCGAGGGCGAAGGGTATGATTGGGCCCAAGATCAGAACATGGCACTGAACTCAAGTTGTATGGTCAGGCCCATGATTAGGTCAGGTCCAAGGCAAAATGGAATCCAAGATGTGCAAACGTTTCAAACCTGGGTGGGAAATGTGCACTGAGTGAGGTATGCAATGCAATCCTGAGACTTTCCACTGCCCAGTTGATGTATCAAATCCAATAAAAGCATGACACCATCTTACAAAGTGGAAGAAGTTACTACTGATGTTTTTCCAAAAATTCCAACATCTCTAACAATCAAATGTGCTCTCTCAGCAATTCCACCCTCTGTGTAGATGCTGTAAAAAACTTTGAGGCCAATACCTGAAGAGCTGCTCAGATGTGTGGGTCATTTGTAGTATCTCGGCCAGGAGATAGCCCTTGGTCACAGGTGAACTGGCCAAACTTGCCAAATACTATACCCAATGTCACTGAGTTATTCCTGAAGGTTATTATGTTTGACTCACTGAAGGACGGCACATTATCAACCTCCACTCCATCAGCAGCAAGGCTGTACTGTTCAGCAACATCTCTCAGTTGAACTGAAATTCAAAAAAGTCAACAGAAGAATTGAAAAGGAGCAGATGATACATACAATCCGAATCAAGCAAAGACTTCATTACTTTCAGCTGATGTTGCCAGTCATCCTCGGCTTCCAGATGCCATACATCCTGGATCACTTCATTTGGTTGCCACAGCAGGGATGGTGGGCATGGTGGGGATGGAGACCATTCATCTACTTCATTTGGTTGGCTCAGCAGTGATGTCAGTGAAGCTGAAGGTTCATACTCTCTGTGTGAATCTCCCTCCGAATCTTCATCTGGGCTTGGCTCGAATGGTGGGGGGGGGGGTTGAAATGCAGATTGGACAACCAGGAAACATCACCTCCTGAGAGATTGAAGGGAAACACGGTTCAGACATAGCTACATATGGGTTAATAGAAGGACCTTTTGTGCAGGAGCACAGACTGACTTACGAATATCATCAGGGCAAGGATTATCTGCCAGTGGTGGCTTGTACGGAGGTGATGTCAGAATGTGACCCTTGAACCAACTGGACAGCTTCAGTCCCAAGTGTGAACTTGCCTGGGAAGTGCTTGGCTGAGGCAGGCATGACTGAGGTTGTTCTTCTGATGGTGGCTTATATGGAGGCAGAGTGGGGATACGCCCCTTGAACCATGATGGCAGTGGCTGTTGTGAAGCTGAGTGTGCCTCAGAAGGTCTTGAGTGATCTGGGTATGTGGTCAATATGGTAGGCTGAGGGTGTTCCTCAGGTATCAGCTCATATGGAGGTGGTGTTAGGATATGGCCTTTGAACCAAGAGATCACATTCTGTCCTGGAGCTGCAGCCACCTCGGATGTCCTCTGTTGAAAATGGGGTGACTGCGATTTATGTAGCTGAGATTTGCCTGTACCTGCATTACAAGCTCAAGTCGGGAATCACACCTCAATGGAAAGAAAAGACTCACCAGGGTTACAGCTCGGGGGTCACCAATATGGATGGGGATTTGCAATTCAGGGACATGATCTGCCATGCACTGCTTAAACATAAGGGACATGATGGATGAAATCAGCAAATAACTCACTGGAAGGGACCATCCGAGCCTGACCCTTTCATTTTACATCAGCCTGGCCAATTTGAATCTTGGTCTCATCTGTGTTCAGTGTTACATTGGATGGTCATAAATCCGAGCATTCACCCATAACTGCTATTGTGTGAGCTGAAATACCCATGACCGAATGGCTCCCTCACCAACATCCTTGCATTCCCCATAATCTGACCCAGCATCTGAGCATGATGGCTCCAAAGAAGCTGGTGGATCATATCTGTAAATAAAGGGTTCTGCTATATTTGTTTGGTGAGGTATTTATGGGGAACAGAGGTATGTAACACTTACCTGGAATCATAAATCTCAAAATCTTTGCCATTTTGGTATGGGAATGACAGCGGATAGTGATGCAGAACAGCGATTGGATGTGTGGGAGGGCAGAGGAAGATGAACTGTGGGAATTACAATTGATTACCAAATTCAAACTTCTGTTGTGGACAATAACCACAGTGGAGTGTTCAGGGATAAGTGTGACCATAAATTACCCTGAACCCAGAGGTACCATCTTCCTTCCTTCTACTCTGCATGACTCATATCTCCCTTACATCAACCATCTCACTCAGAACCTGTCATCATCATCATGAGCACTATGCAACACATCATCAATGAAGCCACTGAGGTTATCAAGTACATCATCAATAAGAAGGTGGTTGATCCAAATCTGAAAGGCACTGAGCTACCTAAAAAGTGGCATAGTTGCATGGGCATTATCAGAGGAGAGCTGGTGTGTTTCTATCTAACCATAGCATAGGATAAATTAATTGTGCATTACAGGACAAAATTCGTGTGGTTTCCCAAGGAGCTGAGTTCATCCTGCATGCTGCGATTGTGTGTGACATTGACTTTGCCATGTGCCACAGGAGGTGGCCCAACTGGGCCCAAATCATCACAGAAGATACCAGTCCCAACCCAGACCATGAATGGTTGAAGATCAATGTGTCACACATGGCCAACATCAGTGCAGCAGGAACCCATTCTGACATGCAGCCAAGCTCAGACACTGGGAGTATCTCAAGCAGTCAGTTTTCGGATGTAGCTGGGGATGATGCAGATATGGATGTGGATATTGACACAGAGAAGGGGGCTGATGAAGATGTGGACACTTCCTCAGTAAAGGTAAAGGGAAAGGAGAAGGCTGCAGATGAAGACATGGAGGCTCCCCCAGTGAAGGCAAAGGACGAAGGGAAAGGGAAGGCCACCAACCACACCATCTGACCCCACCCAATTATGAAGAAGCAACCCACAGTCCCAACATCTGAGGATGACGAGGAGAAGTTCGAAATCAAGCAAGAGGTGTTTGAAGAGAAGTCCTGAAAAATCATCAAGAAGGATGCAGAGGAGGAACATGTCAAAGGCAATGCAGGCCGAGGGCACCAAGGTCGGTCTAACAACTAGGAGGAAGAAACAGGTGAATCCTAAGGCCAACAACCACACAGGGTCAGCCAAAGCTGATCAGGTCGTTAAGCATCTGACAAGGACAAGACAGCAGAAATCCCTGAAAACCTGGTGCCTTGCGACAGTTGTGAATGATGCCAGGATGTTTGCTTGGGATACCCTATGCAGTTGTGTATGAATTGCCAAGCATGCAAGGTTAAGTGCAATCTTTACAAGAGCTGTGGAAGAACACCATTTGTCACAACAACAGACCAAAAGCAGAAGGCCACTTTGCGAGCATGATCTCAGTCCTGACCCATGTCCAAGCAGCCCACACCTGCAACATCAAACTTGGTTGCCAGCTCCTCAGCAGAGCCTGATAATTCAGACAACTCTGAACCAAAGAAAAAGACGAAGGGAGCAGACTCGAGTAAAGGAAGCTTAGCAGGGGGGCCGTCCAAACTGGCAGGGGAGGACGCCCATCATTGAAGATGGGTCCTCCAAAAGGAGCTGTGAAAGGTAAGTCATCCATGCAAATCAATTGCACAAAGACACTTTCACTGACTTCAGGTCATATAGGGCTACCCAGCATTGTGATTTGTGTTACAGGGGAATATTTTAACCCCTATCTTTTTCGCACTTAGACGTGCACACGCTTGCCATTGACCACTAGCGCCACTTAGACACCCAGTCGCGTTCCAGTCACCAAGTCTTGACTCGCACCTCTCGCCAACTTGTTTGGCCATGTTTACCTTTTTATAGAGTTTGCACAGCCTTACTCTACCTCTTCATTTCCGTGCTGTGCACCTCACCCTTTTCATTTCCGCTCCACAGCCTTGAGGCTGTTCGCTTCTATTTAATTACCGCTCTCCATTCCAGCCACAGCCTAGAGGCTATGCATGGCTTCCATTGTTCACAGCCTTGAAGGCTGTCCGTGCTTCCATATCGCACAGCCTAACGAGGGCTATGCGATCATTAGTCTATATATGGTTTGTCATCGTAGATACGACATACGCATGTACAAACAGTAGAATAGCTTATAAGGGTCGAGCCCGCCTCCAGTGAACCTCAGTCTAGTTCACTTGGAG